>JAQGCC010001071.1:0-26997 GCA_034698905.1 Xestoiulus laeticollis | reverse complement strand
TTTTGTGTTCCAAGACAAAATAGTGTTCCAAATTTGCTGTTTTTGTGTTCTAATTTCCAAAAAGTGATTTACAGTGTAGAATAGTGCTAATCATTTCCACGGTATATTCCTTTTGGCACCATGTCTTATTCGGTATAAGCTTTATAAGGTCATTTTAATGTTATTGCCCATAATCTTGGGGATTTAAAAAAGACTCCATTGCTAGCATTAATGGGAGATAGCAATTTCTGCTAGACAATGCCAGTGACGTTTAATTGAAGTGCTATTTGAGATCTTAGGTTTACGGGTTATATATAGAAAATTGACCCAATTTCAGCGTCATAAGAGTGTTTCATGTGACATAAAAGCAGTATTAAAACAAATAAAATGTGTAAGAACGAATCGTTAGCGCCATGGAGTTTCCGAGATATATATTTTCACACGAAAAGCTGCAAAGATAAATTCCCATATATTTTTTTTCTATATTCCCCTCTGGCTTTTTGTGGGAATGTGTTTTCCTAAGGAAAATGCCATTAACCTTTTGCTTATTTGAATAGCTGACAATTTTAAGCCGTGCTTCTTGTTCATGGACTGCACATTGGATTGGTATATATAGCCTATAGTGCTGCTTGAAGCTTCTATCTCGCACTAGCACTTATTTCATCTATTGATTTGCCCATCATGCTCTTAGGCATTTCTCTAGTGACCAAATGCACGATAGGCTCTCATTATTCTGGTTACATGATATCCAGTTATAATGCTTTATGGATTTTTAATTTAATAATCCAGAAATAACTTTGCGTCTCTTTTAAGCTTTCAAAGTGGATGAAAGACTTGTCTGGCAAGTTTTCGGCCTTTTTTTTTGCTGCGTGCTAGTCACATTGTTACATTAATCTACTAAGTTAGATTTAGTATTCAAAGACACAAACTCGTGTTTTTTGGAGAAACACGGGCATGCTTTCAACGGCGGTCAAATAGTTTCCAACTTATCAATTGATGCCATTTTCTCTCTCTGAGCCAATAATGCACCATCATATGATTACCATTATAATGTAGTCATTTTTATCACATGATATAATATAATTTGCACGCCTTTTTTCTAGACTCTAAGCTTTGTTACACGTATATAACATCATTTAATTTACATTTCTTTTCGCTATTGACATAGCCCGTCATATTGACATCAAATTGTTGGATATATTTAATAAACTAGCTCGAATAACTGTTATATTTGAATAGAGTATATTCATAAATAATACATGAATACGAGTTATTTGATATACCGCAATAGACAGAGTATAATGGAAGAAATGCTTAAGAAATAATCAATATTTATTGAATGGAATATAATACTTTTTTTTTCAAATGCAGTTCTTTTATCGATAGTTTGTTTTAAAAAATGCTATTTTTTATCATGTATATTTCTTTTAAGGGGGAACTGAACTAACTCTGAACTGCATGTTTTGCTATGAGGGAAATTTTGATACATACTTTTAAAAAAACTACTTGTTATAATACAAAAATAAAACTTGATTATAATGCAGTATTTTTGTAGCTACTATATACATGATCAAAATTTCATAATTTTTCCATTTATAGGTAATTTTTAAAAAATTAAAAATTAAAATGCTTATTTTTTTTGGCATACACACCGTGACAGTAACTGCTGCCACCTAGTGGCGTGTCGAGGGGCTATCGCAAAACTTTTACAGTACGCAGTACAAAATTATGAAATTTTGATCATGCAGTAGCTACAAAAATGCAGTAGCTACAAAAATACTGCATTTTGATCAATTTTTATTTTTATATTATAACAAGTAGTTTTTTTTAAAGTAGGTTTTAAAATTTCCCCCATAGCAAAACATGCAGTTCAGATCCCTCTTTAGGCTGAACTACACACTCCCTTTCCTATGGGTAAATTTCTTGACGAGCCCAGCGCATTTTCTAAATAAAATTCTGTGGAAAAAATTGGTAAAAATACTGTGTTCATAGATCTAGTGCACAGATATTGGTTTTTTTATGAAAATGACCCTGAAATTTTAAACTAAAATAAATAAGAATAAATGTTAAATTTCCCGGGGATCTCACGTGGCTAATTCTTTGATGCCACCTGGTGTCAGCTACAGGCGTTTTCGGAATTTGAATTTTATTACGAGATCAGCAAATTAATTACACCAGTTAAGGTGTGTATTTTAATTATAAAGCATGAATTTTTTATCCAGCTAGGGCACAGATACATTTATATTAACGTCTCTTTAATATTAAGCAAGTAATCAATACATTTTCGAAACGCGTCGATATATGACACCAGGTGGCAGCAAGACCATGCAAAACATCCGCGAAATTTAAAAAAAAAATCGAATTTATTAATTTTAAAAATAACCAGGCATTTTCATAAAAAAAACATGGTCTCTGTGCACTATATAGATCTATGAAAACAGAAAATTTTTACTTGTGCCACTATCATTTGCAATAATTCAGACGGTATAGCATTTGTGGATAAATTTGATTGTAGAACCTATTTATGGATAATTTAAACTAAGTTCAGTAAACACAAGAATCTAAAACGAAACTTTTACACACAATAAAGAACAAAACTCTATACTGACATCATTTAATTTTTCCTTCATATTGAGAGTTTGGATTTTTTTTTAAACTGAAGTAACTATCGTTTTCTGGAAGTGAATTAATTGACTTATGCAAACTCACATGGTATTTTAAAATTGCTATTCGGTTTAATTATTTAGAAATAAAAAACTTTGTAAAGACCAATTAAAAAAAGTGACGTGCAATAATGTATGTGCGTGTAAATCAGCACATGTTGCAAAACATGAACTTCCCACCGAGTCTGTATAGCTTCTCCAGTTGTTGATTACAAGTAAAATGATATATAATTACCTTGCGAAGTATACCGTAAGCTTTTAGCTAAATTTGGATAAATCCTTCATTATACCTTCATAAAAATGCATTCTGATACACTCGCAATTTGCAAGTAGCTTGCTAGATGTTTCTTCAGCTGACTTTTCTCTCATGTAATGATAACGCAATGCATTTTGCATACTGATAGGTTTGCATGCCATTATTTTTAGCCGCAATCCCATGGGCATGTCGCTTCCAGTAATGCAGCATTTTTTTCTTTGCTTTCATCGTCGGTTTATTATTTTACCATAGACTACTGTACATAAAAGCTAGCAATGCGAAGCCCCCACATTTTAGTTAGTTTTATTAAATTTGCCTCATTAAAATTAACATACGCACGTAAAGTTAAAACCGAAATCCCAATATGTACTTGCGGTTGTGATATAATATTAACTTTATATGTGAATTTTACACAAGTGCGCTTAATATTCGAGCTCGCCTTTTTTCGTTTTTTTTCCCGGTATACGTTTGGTCTCTCTGCAGGTCCTTTTGACTTAATGAATGTAACATCTGTCGTAGCAACAATTAAATACTTCAGAAATAAACGTTATAGACTCGCGAATAACTGAACGAACAACATTCGCTTTTCTTAATCTTCAAAATTATATTAGGCATCAAATTTCGCTATAAGTTTTATCGCTTGCGAAATAATTACATGTACAGGATGGTTTTACAAATAGTATAACATTTGCTGATAGATCCAATCCTCCCAACTTCAGCACGACTCGAAGTTTTCATGTTTCTTATTTTATATCTTATGGGAATAGTTAATTGAAACTGATAGAAAGTTCATTTAACCTTCTTTTGCACCGCAATTTTTTTTTTCGTCTTTGTACTCCTTAGTTTTGTAAAGTTCGTTTTTGCCCCTTTTTATATATAGAATATTCCTGCATAAAACGAATTCAAGGATTACACACGATTGAATTGTAAGTATCTGTGTAAACCGCAATTCATTGCATCCTAGCTTTAAGCAAAATCCCATACAAGATCGCAAATAATTCCTTCATCTTTAAACTGATCAAATACGCAACTGCTTTTAGGCATTTTTCTCTATATGAGGGTTTGACAATAACCTTAAGCTGCAGCTGAACATATCACAAACAGATGCGATTTTAAGCGTAATTTTACCTCGAAAATATGGGGATCTCAGTTTTTGACGTCTATCTTTTATAGCCCATTTGCAGTGAAATCTTTGCAACTTGCAAGTTGAAAAAAATTGAATATGTCAATACAATGGACGTTCAACGCACAACGGTTTTTCTACTTTTTTCTGCTTTAATAAAGGATATAAGAGATAGATGGCTGGAATTACTTTCAAGGGTCAATAAGCTCGTAATTTTGCATCATATGGAGTCAAATCATAGAAAATGTCCTATGCTCTTTCAACCTGCTATTTTTATACACACTGTATTTTGGAAGTTTTTTGGAAGGAGGCTATTATAAAATTCAATATTTTTAACTTATCACACACACATGATGAACGCTAATATACACCATTTAGAGTGAAAAGAACTTGAACTTGTTTGAAACAAATCTAAACTTCTCCTTACTTTGCAGCACATTTTTCTTTATTTATTATTTAATATAGTTGCTAAAAAGTGCAAGATGTTGATTTCTGAGATTGTTAGTCAATATCTCCCATATACACTGAATCGAAATTGCCACTGAAGTGCATGGTATACAATTCAAGTTTATAAAGTTTTTGCTTTGATTATCTAGCTTCAAGTAGATCTATATGTGTTAACAACACGTTATATTCTTTTAAGGAAACCTTCTGAATAAGAAACCAGTATTATTACGCTAAAAACGCAGTCGGTTTTTTTCTGAGAGCCAAATTGGATAGTCTAGCTGTATGAGGATGAAGAGTCAATTTGGAGGCAAATTGACAAGACTCATCCACCTTGTTTTTGTTTACACGTGTACACGTTGATGGGACCCAATTAAGGTAATTAAGCAATATGTAATCTCTCGAGAAATGCAAGAGAAATTCGACCAGCATGAATTCGTTGCTCTTCTAACGATGAAACAACACGGATTTGCACCAAAGTGGCTTCCCCAAGAGGCCATTGCGGACCTATTTTTCCTATAAGTTACGCGGCGGTTTAATTAAGGAGCCGCTAGGGTGACTAGAACAAGAGAATGTAAATGAGAAATCGTGTACCTTCGGTTGTAGTCAAATCGATCTGCGTTTTGCCATCCCTGATCCATGACGTCACGTGGACATAATCCGAAAGGATGGCTGGTACATGGCAACGCAACACAGCCGTACTTCCGGCGATTGGGTAAACGTGATAAACTTGAATATCTGGAGGATGAGGAACCACTGAAACACAACGAATTAAATATCGATTAGTTTTCTAATAACGCATTCGATTATTTGTTTTAAATGTCAATTCTCGACGCATGGCTTTCAGACATGCGACGACTTACATGTAGGTGCACAATGCGCTGAAGAAACCATGGCGCAACCTTGCCAAAAATAGGATATTGGAAATGAAAATTTGAATGCAATTTGCAATTGTAATTACATTTCTTTTGTAATTGCGTCGCACGACGAGCACCGTTTGATTGCTGGAAACCGTATTTCTGATTTAGGGTAAAACATTTATTAATTTGTAAGGGCATTGTGCAGCTGCACGCGTCGCTATTGATTTATTTCCGCTGTCTGTAGCTAGTTAATGTATTCGTTTGGTAAACATAATTTAAAGCTGCACGATACATTCCATCCGATTTTCAATAGAACTGATTCATACCGTCTTTAAATTGTTACTTAACTTTTAAAGAAACATTGGGTATTAATTAAGCACCACGTTTCCGGGTGACATGTCCCATTAAAAACTAAATTCACAAATCGCAATTTAGTAAACTTTTGATAGTCTGTAGTGTAAAATATTGTATATAAATTAAACCACTTGACTTAACGTGACCAAGGGTTAAAATTATGAATTTTAAATTTCGTAGACAGTTTAACTTTGCTCGAATGGCTTGAAAGATGCCTCGACCTCTGCTAAACGAAGGTCAAGTTGTGACCCCAATTATTATGGCTTAATTTTCTCAACACAAGCTTATAAGAGCAGACATTTTTCTACTTAAGCAAGCAATGACGTCAGTTCTATGGATCAATAAGAAGCAGACATGTTTCGTGGTTACCACAGCGTTATGTTTAAATTGATTTGGAAACATGATCGTTACTGAATACATTATTGTTTTTCGTTTCATGCCTGATTTCATTACAACATTATCACACGTATTATTATTATTACATGCTAAATACGGTTTTATGTACATTTAAGCTTCAAAGTTTATACAATTACGGAAAGTTCATAAGAAATTTTCCGCCTATACGAAGGGATGATTAAGTTTCCAATGGACTTTTATGTAAGAGGAATCTGAATATAAATGACTGTTATAATCAAGATTATAATAAAACTAGGCAAATATTGTTTTGTTATAGCTTAAAAATAATCTAAAATAGAGATGATATGGCATCAAAAAATGTAATCCCTGAAGTATCTGGAAAGAGGCAAACCCGCATGGCATCCATGCTTGCAGTGATTGCCGACAATTTCTAAATTAATTTCAATGTATTTTTTTAATCAGAACTACTCGCATATTTCGTTGAACGCGTCAATTTATAAATGTGGTTTAGTTAATTTATAAAAAAAATTACTTAATATTGTACCCCTCAAATATTTGAAAAGGGGCAACCACGCGTAGCACTAATGCTTGCAATGATTGCCGCCAATTGAGCTGTGAAGTTCAATTCAATTCAATTTATTACCCTGCAGTCAGCATGTATAGTATGCCATGTGTCAGGTGGCAAAGTGCCAGAATTTTTAATGGGAATTAAGAGTATACGGTCGTGGCCGATTTGGGGGGATCTATCCCGGCATTCGCCTTTACGTGCCTATATAGGCGATTAAGGGAAGTTGTGGGAAACCACGAAAAACCACAACCAGGATAGCCGACCGGGATTTGAGCCCGGGTCTCCCGAAATCAAGGAGCTAAGCATAACCACTAAGCCATCCATATTAAAGCCATATAAGCCTAAACAAATCCTATCTATGGTGTATTTTGCAAGACACGTGAGTTTATACAAATGACATTCTTGCATTTTATAGAAAAATTGGAAATCGTCCAAAGGCGAAAAAAATTCAGATTCCTCTCAACTTTTAAAGGTCTATTGGAAACTCAACATCCCTTCGTATTTTGTTAAGAAATTGTCATAGTTGTGTAAACTATGTACATAAAACTGAGATTAGAATGTTATAATAACGTAGGATTTTTTTGTAATGAAATCAGGCATGAAATGAAAAACAATGTTTTCAGTAAAAAAACGAGCAAATTCGAAAAAAAAAGGCTCGAGTAGCCGAAAAAAAGCGGGTTCGATATAACATTTAAATGTTGTTTATCATTAAAGCACACAACATATCAGAAGTTTTGTAAATTTAGCTTCTTGATTGGAATTTTTTATGAGCATTTTGAATTTTGACCTCTAGATCCTCCTTCGTATTTTTTATAGATTGCATTTTTTATGTGTTTTTTAATAAAACTCGTTAAAGGTAAAAATAAGAATCTTAAGAGTGTCACGTTGACAACGTATTTAATAACATCTTGAAATATGGGCAAAACAAGGCCGGATCCATGGTAAAATCGCTGAACTAAAATAATTTTTTTGTATCAAATATATATCCTAACAACATTCATCCCAAAAGTGATATCGAAATAAGATGCTTACGAAACAGGATATATTCGTTAATTTTGACTACATTGAAAAGCTAGTCATAACATGAAATATGTACAGGGTGAAACTTTTATCTTAAAACGGCTCAAATAAGACTCATTGGATAGAATGTTAGTAATGTATATGCACTTCTATAACATCGGCATTGAATGGTTTAAAAACCAATAGCATACAACTTTCTCAGACATATCCAAAATATATTCATAGTTCTAAATGCAACAGCTGGAGTGATGTATGATGGGTAAAACAGCTCTAAGCATTATATGAAGAAACCAAGAATACACTATTCAATTTTTTTCAGAATGCCACTCAAGGTATCTGGTAAACCAATTATAAAGCGTATAGGTTTTTTTTAATAAATTCGCAGCTTAATTGGATATCCGATGTTAATAATTTTTACTACATTTCAAAACAAGGATAAAAGGAAAAATTACTAAAAAAAAACCTGTACTTAGCATATATGCTTTTTCATTCGTCCCTACATAAAGGCCTTCGGTAAAAGCTTATGGACTGCATATTTGTTTTTCATTTTTGTTTTCTGTAAATAAAAAATCCATAGAGCATGTCGAATTGTGGAAAATGAGTTTGCTGGCGTGTTTGTTCGTTCAATTTCGCCGGGAATCGTTTTCATTTACTCCGCTTCTATATTTATATTGCGAGCCTTAAATGGTCCTATAACGCTTTTCACAAAAATCGATCATAACCCAAAAAAGACAAGTAACTTATTTCTATAGAAACAAAAGAAGCCATGCCACATTCTGTATAGTTGTTGCTTGAGCGAGTTTAATCTGGAAGACAAATTAATATTCTGCTTGCGTTTTTTGATGGGACTGGGTTTGATGGCTGCTTTGCTATTACGCCTACCAGTAATCAATGGTTTTCATGCCTTTCATTAAGAGAAATTGGAGCGAGAATATTCTTTTTCACCAAATTTACATTCTGTATTCATGGACTTTTATCCGCAGTGTTGACGCCGCATTTGCTGGTTAAATGCTGCTTTGTTTTGATAGAAATATCTAACAGGCGGCCATCTTGGCAAAAGATTAGTAGTGCCTGTCTACTAATATGCGTATACATGCTAACAAGAACAGCACGGCACTAGACATCAACTTTTTCTAGTCTTCATTTCATAGCAGGACGTCGTGTCAAGGAAGCATTATTTTGTCTTGACAATTTTTGATGATAATTATGCTTGCTCAGATGTTGCGTGCAAGAATTTATGAGTTTACTACCTTGTTGGAAATAGTTTCCTTTTTTGCCGCCACGACTTTTGAGCGAAACTGAAATTTGGACAAACTTTAAAAGCGAAATAGTAACCTCTGCTGCAGCTATTTCATCTTGCAAATCTATCGCTTGATCCGTTATTAAACAAAGATGCATAGCCTCGAAAAGGTTGAACATAATTTATAAAAATGGATGCATCAGTCTTGCTTCACAAGGAAAATCAGACAACATACACTGTCTGACTAATGGAGAAGGCGAATAAAATGTCTATTAAAGCCTCTTGTAAGAATGCCATGACGTCAGTTCGAAAGCGTGTTACAAAAAATTCAACAACAAAGATGGTGGCATTTTGAAGTGAATTATGACGTCAGGATCTGAAGGAAGTTCCTAAACAGCTTGCTTGAAAAGCACAGAAGAGGATTGTTTCTGGAAGGGTAGTGACGTCAGCTAGGAAACTAGGTTAAATTTAATGACAACCTACCAGCTTTAATGCGCACTTCTCGACTTATGATGGCGCCGACGCTGTTTGAGGCGACACAGCGGTAAATCGTCGAATGTACATCTGGTCTGTAATCTTCGGACTGAAAGGAGGGGAACACGAGGCTCCCATTGGTCGCCACTTGACGTAACCGATCGCTGATGGGTACGGTGTTCCCATCCGCCTGGAGCCATTTGATGGTAGGACGAGGTGTACCACGTGCGCTGCAGTGGACAGCGGAACCGGAAAGACTGGAGAAATCCACGTGGTCAGCTGGCTCGTCTTCAAATACTGGACCCACAATCTCGTATCCTAGTAGAAGAAACAGGAAAAGATAGTGTCCCGTTAATGATGAATACATAATGCAACAACCAATCCATTGACCATTAGCTAGATAGCACGATTATGGTTGGAATAGGGTGGGAAGTGGTTCGGTGACACTGATAAGGCGGTTCGCCTCATGCAGCTCCTCTTTTGGCTACCAATGTAGAACAAAGAGAAAATAAATGGTTATCTACTCAGCAAATCTCAGTTTAATTAGATCTACGATTTGCATAAAGCTTCTAAACGTTTTTATGACTTGTACAGTAGTTTGTGAAGACATAATCCTTGTAGAAGCAGATTTCTACTTCATACAATTAACCTGAAATGAAAACGTCCTAAAAGAACAATTGTTTTTTTTTGGTACAAATTACTCGTGATGTTTTACATCAGTAAATGATGAAATTCTTGTAGCTACAACCAGTCGACATTCGGCTTGCTGACACTGCGATTTCTGTATACACATTGATGTCACATCTTTTTATCTGTTAGAAACTTGAAATGTACATCGGGTTTTCGGTGACACTATAATGGTCCTGGGATATAGCGTGCGCTCGTACTAAATTAACTGTATATATCATGACACCGGGAGTATTTTTAGTCTCTCGTGGAAAGCATCAGTCTGGTGGATCTAATTGAATTCAGTTGTCATCTTCCGATCTTGCTTTACTGAACAAACACAGACCACATGAGAAACGAAATAACCAACCTAACAACCAATTTGCAGCCTCTGCGTATTTTGGCCCCTATACCTAATTTCCGACGAAGGCAAAAGCTATTGACAGGAGGCTCTAGAGCTGTTCAAAGATAATCCACTTCCGATGCTGGATAAAAACAATATGGCTAACATGTATATGGCAACAGGGAAACAAATTCGAATATATAAGCCGACGTTTCGTAAATAGAAGCAAAAAAAAAAATATATATGATGCTGAAAATCAAATACAAAGTGTGCGTGCTATATTAGACGGATCGTGATGCTTCCAACAAAGTTAGGGATATTGAAAGACTTGGAAGTGCATGTTGCATGAAAACTAAATATGAGAAACCTAGTGTCAGTCTTTTAAATTTTTGTCATCTTTCATTAGCTGGAAAAATGCAGAGAGGCTAAAATTTTAGGATTTTCTTTGAACTTGGCCTATTAAGCTAATTGGAATTGGTTTGAAATATTTGATTTTAATCAGATTTTTTTTTCCAAATCCGTGTCAGTGGATTGACGTTGTTATAAGAGCTTCAAACCATCTGCCATCCTTTGGGAAAATGTTCTTCGTTCGAGTTTCATGCAAAATCGTCGAATCTGCTTGTACTTAACTCAAATCCGATGGGGGCAAAGTGTGAAGATTACTCGAAAAAGGATATAAGCACCTTAAGTTGAAAACAGTGACATGTTGGATGACACTCGAATGGTTTAGGGACCAGAGAGAGTTAATAGCAACTTTGTAGGTGCATGGCTCTTCTGGCGTGCATCTTCTAAGTGTTTGCTCTGCAGCTGAACATTTTTACCTTGGGATAACGATTCACAGAATTGATACAGTAAAAATATTTAGATAGCATGCTGAAATTCAATTTCAAAATATACACGAATAACGTGGTGAAAGATGATGTTGGAAAATTGGGCTAGACCAAGACGCTCATATTGGGCGGTTTGAAACAGTGTTAATATAACAAT
The DNA here is from genome assembly GCA_034698905.1 of Xestoiulus laeticollis. Classification (NCBI taxonomy): domain Eukaryota; kingdom Metazoa; phylum Arthropoda; class Diplopoda; order Julida; family Julidae; genus Xestoiulus; species Xestoiulus laeticollis. The sequence continues at coordinate 15,663 of JAQGCC010001071.1, read as the reverse complement.
GGGGGCGTGCAGTATACACTCTAATTAGAAAAGATGCTCTTGAGAGTGATATCAATTGTCGTACAGGGTTGTAAAGTGCCCAAGCAATTAAGAAGAAACGAGCACAACAACTAATCTCGTCTTTTTCACCGTGTTTATTGTGGTTGTGGGAAGAGATGTTTAGAATTTTTTTAACAAGGTGTTAGATGCTGTTTTTAGCATTATTTTGGTAGTGCCAATGTTTTCACCTCGCTTACTCTTACTCGATGTCCCAAAAGGTGACTAAAACATTTTAGAATATTTAAGAACTGAATTAAAACTGGCGTTTTGTGGATATTTGCAATGTGTAAAGCCACGGCCTTCAGGTTCGAAAGTCAGTGCTGAGGCTATAACGTGTGAACAAGGGCTTATAGCAAGTGCAAATGATTAAATTTATTCTGCCTTACCCGAGCTAATTAGGTGATACAGCTGCCATTTTCCCAACGTGTATTCCGAATCCCCCTCTATTACTAAACGGATTCACTCGGGCTTTAACAATTAGCCAAGGACTTATCACGTTATCCCCAAGATTCATTATTTATCTAACTGATGATGTTCGTTTAGTGCACGGTTATTTCAGTTTTGTCAGGAATTTGGTAATGGGAACTCACACTGCATGGGTACTCTTTTTCTCTCTCTCTCTCTCTCTCTCTCAATGGATTCTGTTTAGTAAAGTTAATTACAGTTTGCGTCATAGTGTTTGACATCACCCTCTTCCTTTGGTTAGCTATAGGTCCCGTAAATGGCCACTATACGAATTCCTGTCTGAAAATCGCTGGATGTAGGCCATTAGATTTTTGTTGTTGATAACAACGTTGAATATTTTTCTAATGGAAAGCACAGCAAGGCAAATTTTATCGAGCGGAAATTATGATTTCATCCCAGGTTATTACGGCATATGGGGAATTAAAAAGCGACCCTAAAAGAATTGCATCGGAAACCTCTCAACTTTGGGCTGTATTATCAAGCTGTATGGATAAGTCACACGACTGCGATTTTGCGAAATGTTCAAATTTTTTTAGACGACTGGAAATAAGCTTATATATTAGATATTAGAAAACATTGGCATTTGGGTTGATGAAGTTTTGAATAAAAAATCGATGTTTCCTCTAAAAAGAATAGCGAAATAAAAAGTTTTAAATTGTGCTGTCCATTCCAAAATTGTTGGATTTGCTTTGGAATACTTTGATTTCATCGCATACATATATCCTTATGAATCTAACAATGGTTGTTTTATTATCTCATCTATATTTGCTACGATGTTAGGAGTTTAATTTCTGACATAGAGTACCTTTTTTTTTAATAAATCCTTTTTTGATATGTTTATGATTTAACGCAAGGCCCATCTTTTGAAGGTTCGGTTAACAATGGAATTGTAGGCCATTTCAGTTTACTGAAATAATCTTCTTCGCTCGCGTTATAACATAAAAAGAATGAAACTTGCGCCACATAATTCTGCGTAACATAAAATCTTCGATCATAAGAGAATAGATTGCAGATTGAAAAATTAATGATTGCAGCAAAACCTCATACACGAAATAATGGGATGTCTATTACATAAATCGGGTTTCTCGTGAAACCGACTTCAAGCTGGTTTAAGATGAGAAGTTTTCGGATTGATGATCAGATTGTTTACGGTCCATGCTTGTTTTGGTAGGGAAACAAAGGGAAAAGTGTACTGTATATTCTGCAATAAATCAACTCTTGCCATTTATAAACGTGTACAGGTGTATATGGTGTTCAAATCGCCATTGGAATTATCAGTTGCTTTTGGTTTTCTGGAAGATACACTTGTTGTGTCATTAATCGTCATTAATACTTGCTTCGTGTGAATACATTTGAAAATGTGAAAAGTGCATTATTTCCAAAAAACCCTACAGTGTATCAAAGCATATTTCTTCAATATATATGAATGATGGCAAGAAATAGCATACCGAAGCTTAGGGCATGCCCAGCCATGGGGTGTTTAAGAATGGAGGTTTTGTTCTGGTTGTTATTTCATCTCTCCCTCAAAAAGATGCATCGAGAGATGTTTCGGATATCAATTTATGAGGTTAAGTGCATTTCGGGCCATAGAATAATAATTTATTGTTCATCTGGTATTTGAAAAGTCCGCTAATGAAGCTTTTTCCTACTTTGTCACAAAGATGCCGGCATTAAAGGTTGTGCCTTGGGCCATTATAGACTCTCTGATGACTCTCTGGGCTGGTTAGCAATGGAAATCGTCAAATTAAGGTAATGTCATGATTATGCATATTTGGCATTAAAAATGATATTACTTAAAAGTGCGGTTGCATGATGACCATTGTTTGGCGTGCATTTGCAGTGCCAAAATGACTGGGATTGCCTATTGTCCTCGCCTATCATAGCCCAAATTTAATGATTACAGCAGGCCGCCATTAAAAATATGAAACAACGGAAAACTCGCCAACATTCAGCATAATAAAATGATTCTGGGAGACCCTGTTTCTGCGTAGGATGGCCTTTTTCATGCTCTACTTCCTCGCCACTAATGTTAAATAATGCACAAGTATAAAAATCAACATCGTGCATCTGACTATTTAGGTGTGGTCCATTGCTTTTAAGGTCTGTCGCGAATTATGCACGTTTCGTTCAATGAAAAAAAAAAAAAAAAACGGTGCTAATAAGCGTAATTTATTTGCCGAGCGAAATTTGACAAATTGTGTACGAGGTCATAAAGCAGCTCATCAGGGCAATCGTTGAAATGTCATAGTTTTTGAATCTCTGAGTTTTGTTGAGTGACACCCTGTATTGTTCGTAGGACAAGAATCTAAATAAATTTAAGAGAATCGTGATGACCATATCGTGAAAACCTAATAAATTTATTCGGGATGTCATGAGGTCTACAGGGTGTGTTAAAAAAGCTAATAATATTAAAGTGTGTTTAATGTTGCATCACGTGTTTTCAAATGCCCATGCATGAAAGCAAGTTCAGAATCAATACCCCAAAGTGTGACTGAAATTCACCGGTATGTTTGAACAGTACTATTGAAAAGCATGATCTTATACCGTAAAAGAGTATTGTAAAGCAACGAGGATCGCTCGTGGTTCAGATTAATAAAGGAAAAAGGAATTAAAATAAGGTTTCCTTAATGTAGGTGTACATTTATGGCTTCCCTAAATAGATGATATTTTTACTTTTGATGCAACCCATTTTATATAGGCTCGTATATATATTTTTTTTAAAAATCGATATTCCTTTTATTAATATTTCATCTACAGGAGGTATAATGCACACATAAGAGAACACGAGATCGATAAGTGACAAGAAATCTTCGTTTACAGGGTGTTTGAAATTCAAATTTGTTGGGTGATGATGGGACTGCGCTGTGCTGTATACACTATACGACTTCTTGAACACCCTGTACGGGACAAAATGCATAAATTTGGATTAAATGATTAAAGGACGTAGAAAAATTTGAAACATTTTCATATATTTTGATTGCATTCGTTTTGCATAACATTTTTCGCTTCGATATCCAAAGTCGGTGTCTAAAAGACGGTTTGCAAATTTGTTTAAACTCCATAGTAACGGCACTTTGGGAGATGAGGGATTTTTGAATCATTGCAGTGTATTTTGAACGCCTACTTTGGTAGAAAGATTCACAAATATTTAATAAATCTGACAAGGAGTTAATCAATATTTTGACGGCTGTTGGGCTTGAAATTCCCTTTGTAAACCCGCTAGCTAATGATGAAAATGTCATCCATTCAAAAGGTTAGACTTTTAAATCAATTGTAGTCATGCTGAGAGTCCTTTCTGCTTTTCCTTAAAGGGGAAATATCCTTTTTACCGCTTTGTATACAGCAGAATAATGAAATTTACGCACTTTTCGTGTTTTTGTACTACAATTTTAATGAAATTGAAATTTCCAGTATTAAAAATCCAAAAAATAACTTATGTTTATCAAATGATATTTTCAAGTATGTTATTGTAAAATTTTAATATAGTACTGCCATCCAACGCATCTACCGATCCTCGAAAGTGTTGATGATAATGATGATGAGCGAACACTATATATGCATATAGTATTAACAACATTAAATGGGTTTAAGTGTTACCGCTAAGTTTTAAAGATGCATTAAAAATTCATGTCTACTTAAGAGTTTGTGAGCAGAAAAAAATTGCTCGCAATCTTCCAAAGTAATAAACAATATATTCTTTATTTTATCGAAAGGGAAGATGATGTTTTCGGTCGCATGGAATATCGCCTATGCATTTCTACTAAATAAAAGGGAGGTAACGTTCTAGACCGTGTTAATGCTCTGCATTTAATTAAATGTGATCCGAATTTATGGTGGTAGCATGATCACATTGCACTTCAACCATCTTCGTTTTTCCGAGATTTCTTCCGGCATTCATAAATTATAAAGAAATTGAAGAGGGCGGATTCGAGTTATGAAAAGCTGCAATTTGACGGAATTATTATATTAGCAGTTTGTGATGTTTTAATTAAACCATAAATTCTCATTCAATTTATATAACGATGAAGATCTAATAAAATCGTTATTAAAAATGACGGGAATAGATTACCTGATAAACTTGTAAAGCGATGTTTCTTGTGATTAGATAAAACTGAAAATATTTTATTGAGTAGGCTTAGGAATAAGATTTTCCATGATTTACAGAGCGTTTTACTCGCTTTCGTGATTACAACGCTTTTAGAGACAAACCATATTTTCAAGTTAAAATGAAATGGAATTCAAGATGTAATTCCAAGAAGTGCTTTCTTGCTAACTCAATGCACTATCTGTGTACACGAGGAAGTCTTTCGGTTTTGTTATGTAAAAAAGGATAATATTATAACACGATAATGTGAACAGTATACATGTACATGTATACTGCTTACAGAGCTGAGATCGAAACGAAAATGTTTTGGATTTTATATGAATGTACATTGTAGCTTGCATGTCAACAAAATTCTTAATTTATAGAAGAACATTTTGCAAACGTTTTTCTTATCCCTGTGCATTTTAAACGAATCAATGGCAGTTTTACATTGGTAATCGCATAATTCCTGGACCAAAAACTGCATATAACATTTGGGCTTATATCAAATAAGCTTATCTGGCTTTATAAGTTTTTTTTTTTTTAAAAAGTGCATCAAAACAAATTGAAAGACTACCTTTGAAAATATATTTCATTGCTTTTTCATGAGATCTTTATTACAAATATGTATGTTATATATTCTACAGCTAATCGTGCGCAGTGAAATTTTAACATATACCCGGCATGTTGTAATGATTTGTAAGATAACTTAAATATTCTATGTTTATATAATATTATACTATATTTGCAATGACGTTACTTTAAAGATATTATGCAGAGTATTAATAAATAATAAAACAAAGTGTACCATAAACGCAATATTGTATTGTACATTCTTAAGCAGATTCTAATTCCTTGTAATGAAGGGCACTGGAAAATGCATTTCGAGATATTATTTTAGAAAAGAAAAGTTAAATGTGGGTTATTTGACGTTTTTTTTTTTTTTTTTGTTTGGATGGTTGCGTTTTTGAGCATTATTTATTGAATTTCGGAATGAATTGTGCTTATTCCCTATACATCGTGGTTTTAAGTCTTTTTTTCTTTCAACGAAATTATCCAGGGGTTTCTCTTTCTTAAGCTGTTTAGTATTTCTCGAAAGTCTGTTGAGATCCGAGTTGACAGCTTAACTTTTCAGATTAAGCTCTTCTAGCTTTGTAGATCTGTTGAGAAAATGCTAACCGAGTTAAAGGAGGACTCCTGTCCAATTTTCCTCTTTTTATTTTGTTCAACTCTGACGGTTTCATAATCAGTTTTACTGAGAAAACTCGATTCACAACAGCGGTAGACTGCTTTTTTTATTGCTTATTTCGTTTTGCTCCTCTTTCAACAATCCCTAAAGTCCACTAGATCTCAAATCCATGGATTGAAGGAGGCCCTACAACTGGATCTCATTTATCTAATGCTGATGTAATAGTTTTTCAAATATACTTTTTTTTTCCCATCTTTTCATGAGAAAAGCGCTCGTTTTATTCCATTGACAACCATTTTGTTCAAGAGGGATATATACATGACAAATGAATATTATGAAATTCAATAAATAAATAAATAAAACTCCGATTAACTATCTTTTTGTGAGAAATATGCCCATCAAACTGCAGGGGCAGAATATTGGCTCACTGTGAAAGACTTATGGACGTAATGTTGACTTCACTTTAATTCTAAGGCATCTGTACAGTACAATTTGTTTTTAAAAATTCACAAAGAGATACATGCTATGTTCATGAGAAAAACTTCGCAGGACATTCTACATGACTTGCCATAAAAGAATGGCTTGTTTTTTTATATGCATTGTATATACAATTCACATGCAGCTTAGTTGTTGTATTCCTTTTGTTGAAAATCAATCCAATATCTTTAAATTGTTTGGGAATAATGGGGGGAATGGGAATAAGAGTCCCCCGAAATAGGTTATCAACAGACTCTTTGTATTTCCGATATTTATTGTTTAGCTCATTGAAAAACGAATTGGAAAACCTGAAACTGACAGAAAATTTTAAGTTTACCGTGTATATATATCGTTAAATGCTTGGAGGGTTTTTGGGGCCTGCTGTCACAAAATCGATATGAAATTGCGTTGCCTATTGGCCTGAACAGCCCGAAATTCATCGAAAGACCAGCAACATATACAGTGCAAGGGTGGGAAAATTCCTTTTAATCTTTGAAGGGGATGCGCAAATTACTCCTTAATAAGAGATCATTACGGCACTCTCGTGCTGTAGACAGGAGCATGGCAATTTATGACCTGTGATTCGTATTTTTTTGATTTAATATCGGTTTTTGGAAATGCTATACTCATCAAGTTTCAAGCAACAACTTCGGTGTTTGTGATCCAATGTTCACTTAGGTTCAAGCCTACATTTATAAATGTTTGATTTTTTTTTCCTCCTTATTGATGACTGAGAAAGAAAAAAATGAAGGAACGTGAGATGTTTTCATATTCTGCGTCTTATGATTAGGTACAGGCACAGCTTTGCTGTTAAATATACATCGAGTGTTTTCTACTTCAGCGTTTAAGATGAAGTGCAAGAGTTGCATTCTGATGATGAAAAAACTGCTTTTGTGTTAAGTATACGCTCGAAGACGTGACCCATTATACATGTACAATAAGAAATATCTGAATGTTTTATCAGATGCTCAAGCAAATATAAATGCAATCACCATTATGGAAAAAAACAGTACAGAATGGTGCTGATAATCTTTTGACAAAGAAATCTGAACACGGATAACCTATATAAAATTTCGTTTAAAGATAAACTTGAAGTTTTTCTAATTTGCTAATATAACATGTTATCACAGTTTTAGGCTGGTTTGTGGTAAAAATTGGTAACGCACATACAATGAAATTGTGTGTACTTCCGTATATGCTCGATAATGTGCTGATATATAATGGCATATCATGTTTTCAAACCCATTATAAACTTATTTTGATATGGAATATATGTTTACAAGTCATAAACTGGAATAGGCGGATCGTAATTGATTTTCTGGTATGGAAGCATATATGGACAAGGGCTTCAATGTAGACCACGCATGGCCAAGTTACTCAATATTGGACAAGATAAAAATAGCTCATTTATATTAGGGTAATTTAGATTTGAATTCGATAATAAAGATGACGTATGCATGCAGTGCGCCATATTTTTATATTTCAAAGTTAACTATTGTATAATTAAACCATCTGCTATTATAGATAATGGTCGTTATTGATCTATTATGGAATATTTTCATCTGTATAGTCTAAATTACTATAATTATCAACAAGTTGATTTTCGGTCAGTCGTGGATTATTGGTGAATGTAACAATGAAATGGTTATTACTAAAGATACGATTTTGCCGGTACAATTTCGCACAAAGCGAGTATTTTTATATGAAGTGCCTTTTTTTTTACTTCTTCTTTCTTCAAAGTTTTCTACAGTTTTAAGGACTAAAACGTCTTGCCATAAAGCCCAGAAATTATATCGGAAGCACTAAAAAATTTAGCGAAAATGTGCAGTAGTCGCCTGTGGGAGCCCGACTATAAAATGGACTAGAGTAAACCGTTTTCGTGATATATATAGGGCCCTATAAAGAATTTTCTAAATGTTTTCTCTCTCCCCTTGGCATTTATCGACTAAAGATGGTCCTGGAGATTATGTTGGCAAACGACAACGTTTAAGCGCTGTTTATTGTGAGTCCACTGAGTTAGTGTGAAAATTATAGCGACCAAACAGCTCCTGTAACATCTCTCTTCTCTCACATCGAGAGTACGCTGAAAGCCAAACTGAAATTGCACGTTTTGAATGCATTAGATTACACTTTCGAGATGAGCAATTATATACGAGTTGGTCTTTCCACGCATTTGAATATGCGGAAAAGGGCTTTTACAAATTTTCAAAGCGAGTGCATACGAAATGCGCTTTCTATGCTGAATCTGAATGCTGCTCTTGCTGTAATTCAGCATTAAGGTGTGAGTCTTTGGCTGTGTTTCACTGGTTTTTTGCTACCCAAAAATTACGTGAAATGTCTGGGGAAGTTTATCTTAGATGCACAAGATGTTTTTTTGCCATGGAACTCCTTTTTTCCTAACTTAACAAACAAAGACCAGATATCTGTGCTATATAGTATTCAAAAAATTTCATTTTTCTCTATCCAAGATTTTCCAATTTCAATTTGCGACTAGCTTTTTTGTCCCACTTAAGCAATTACTAAAGCAAACATGTGCAACTTCAATATTCCCTATATTTATACAAATGCCAACAGCAAACATTAATGTGCGTTCAGTGTATGTTTTTCTTAATTCTAATTAAGATTTGTATGATGGAAATTACACTAACATTAAGAATGTTTACAAACGAATGAAGTTCTTCCAGTAATAAAGACTTAGTAATTTAGAAGTATTTTAAACGTAATTTTCACAATTCATTCCCCATGCTTCATAGTAGATGAAAGGCATCTACATTGTTTTAGGAAGCCAATTTACAAATCAGGCGCTATTTCTGAACGCTGCTTATTAACGCTTTCATAATTAGACTTTAATCCCAGCAAGTTTAACACCGTATTTAGGCTTATGGACTCTTAAAGATCAAATTGCCCGTAATCCGAAAACATGTTTACGAAAAGGCACACCTACCTACGTAGGCTATAGTTAAGCCTCCCTAACTTTAATCTTACATTCCCGTTCTGGCATTATAAATAGCTCGGCATATATGCCATTTACATACTTAATATGTGCGCGTCATAAGATTAAGTGGCACTCTTGCAACACCCGTGTGCGACTTAATTTCATCACACAACTGCTGTTTGGCGTAATTAATAGAAGTGGTTGCACCCTAAAAGCATTTGTGATGAAGCTAAAACACAAGCTTGAACGGAACTAAGAAGTCACGCGACGGGAATTCAATTGTAAAACATGAGAAACAAAACGAAGAAATGGACTGGGACTAGGAGATTTATGAGCGACCCCTGATGTGTCTGGGTAGCACTAACCTTTATAACGTTGGTGTAATGCTCGACTCTTAGAGAGTTATGATAGACCCTTAGCGCCCCTTGTTGGCAGCAAACACTCATAGCTTAGGTGTAATGCTCGGTTGCCACATATTTATGGGTAGTTCAATTTGCCCCCTGCTGGTAGCAAACTCGCACATCCTGGCTGTAATGTGTGATTGCCTAACCTATGCAAATTTAATGTTTGTCTCAATTACCCCTTTTTAAATTAATGCCATTAAATTACGATGCTATATTCCATTATATCATATAATGATTGTACGATGGCATCAATTAAATTCAATCTCTATTTAACACAAATCGTGGTATCAAATTTCATGTTATTAGATTTCCCAAATGGCTGAAAAATGTGTACGCTTATTGTTGAAATTCAATCAATTTTTAAAATTGGAAAAATTTGGAAAATTCAAGTAATTTGAAACGTTGTGAATTAACCATGAAATTCTTTACGGATTAGTTTTTGGCAATCGTGATCGTTAGCCTCGTGCTTTCTGTTATGGTTTCCAATTCTCGATAATAACATCAATAATAACATCATTAGTAATTGAAGCATGATGCCCCATTGTCAATAGTGTTTACCGTTTATGTTACCTGATAATATTTCCCCAGATGGCTGTATATAATTCTACAGTAGAGAATGTGAAACTACAATGAAGTTTTACAACAATGCACATAACATACTGCAATATATGTTTTCAAGTGTAAAACAAGCGATAGCAGTGTAAACTGCATTATTTCAATCCGACGTTTCAATGCCGATGTAATTTAGGGTGCATTTAGCAATTTAAGCTTCTCTTTTGGGAACTGTTAATTGGGGCCTGGTATTTATTGTATGTTGTAACGTATTTTCGGAACCATTTAATAGCGGAGCTTTGGATTCGTATTGCACTGTTAATTGAATCCATCTCATGTAATTTCTGAATGAGATTAGCCTTATTATTTCAATTCTAATTAAAGCAACAGCAAATGAGCTCTTTACATTAACTCACCCTGTAAATGAAAACACAATTATTCGGTTTACACTTAATCAACTTTTGTGAAGAATGCAAAATGCAGTTTATATTGTTATTATTTGAGTTGGTGTTGCCAATAAAAAGTTGAATATTTGGCCAATGAAAAATTGACCATATTTTTTTCAGGCTTATAGCGTGGCGACTGAAGCTATATCTTAGTAAGCCTACGTTTCCTTCTTTGGTCTATAATATATGACTCTTACTATCCAGATTTATGACCGTATTTCATTTTAAAATTGTTTATTTCGTGGATAAGAAGAGAACCAATGAATATACACTTACTCAGCTGTTTCATAGATTAATGACATGTAATATATATATTTCTTTTCCTATGCACTCGATAAGCCTATCGTGTATGGTGGTTTTCCGTATTGCACGAAATAGTAGTAGCCTACTATATATCATATGCTTGGAAACATGCGGATTAGTTCGGACCGTTTTTGATCGACTTTCTGCTTCTGCTGTTTGATGACAAAAAATGAAAATAACAGTTTTTATTGTCTACATAAAATTTTTTTTCCAGCGGTCTTTTATTATTGGAAAACGAGAAATGTTCGTGGCTTTGGTTTTCCCATGAAAACGGCCTCCCAATGCCCACTTTGGGGACTCTGGGCTTCCATAAATGTAACCATTCATCGAAGGTGTATCATTTTTATATGAAAACACCGAAATCCCGGCAATATCAGTATACGTGTTGATGGCCACACAAAACCGCGATGCTATTGTTATTTGTCTAACATGTAGCGGTCGAGTTGCCAAGTTTTGAAACAAGATATATAACGAATGAAAATATCTTCAAATGCACTCTGCCGACTTAGTCTTATACTTTGCTGTGAGAATTGCCTTTATATATACAGGGTGTTTGAGAGGGAATACGAAATAGGGATAGATGAATTTTAAATCACTGGAAACAAGGGAAATTAGCAATGTATAATTCAAGTAGTTATGAGACCAACTTAGTCCAATGGACAAGGTCAGTGCTAGGTGCAGTGCCCCATTGTGGTAGTAAGTTGCAATTTTTGTAGGGGGATAGAAACGCGATTTTAACACAGAACCACATTAAAAATAAACCTTTAAATAATAATATCTAGCAATCTAATGATACCAAAATGAAACTTTGGGAGGTTTAAGATAATGGTACGAAATAATTTTGTGAATTTTTTTAAAATTTTAAAATAGTAACTTTTTGATATAATGGGATAGATGAATGAAGAAATCATCTTCATTGCTTGATACTGCAACGTGGACCTTGTCCATTTAAAGACATGTTCACTTTATAAATGTTATTAAGCGAATGCACCAAATTTAATTTTAATTTTTTTGATTTACAGTTAAATAGTTTTATTTATGGTGACGTGTATTAATGAAGAAATCATCTTCATTGCTTGATACTGCAACGTGGACCTTGTCCATTTAAAGTCATGTTGACTTTATAAGCGAATGCACCAAATTTAATTTAAATTTTTTGATTTACAGTTAAATAGTTTTATTTATGGTGACGTGTGTCTAATAGCTCTTAAAGATGTCAGCACTTTTGTCGAACCTGTGCTCAGTTCTATAACCGATATCCACGTAATTCATGTGAAACAAAAGGCCGTCATAACCTTATTGGACAACAAACAAGCATAGCCCATTTCCGGTCCGTTCATATACTATTGATTAAAGCTGTGATGAAAGGACAGAGTTTTGACAGGCTCACGCGCACTCCTGACTTCCTGTTTCGAGAATCACATTACTCGCTATCGCAAAAACTCTTTTAATGGCTTGTAAGCAATTTCAAACATGGTTTTGAATCGCTTTTTCTTTTACTCCCAACCGATAATTATTGCCGTGGCACAACAAACGCCATTACTTTTGAGAAAAACTTTTAACAGGGGCTTGGAAAAATAAAACATTTTATGCTAAAATCGATATCGATTAGAAGTTGTTAGCTGGCTGCTATAGCGAAAATATTTTCTTACGAAGAGGATCATAGCCATGCTTGATTGCAGTTTAAGGAAAACGAAATTACACGAGGGAATAAATCGTAAATGCGCATGTCTAACGCAAACTTATCCTGCTCTCGTTGTTCGTACTTAACCCATGCTGCAACGCCTTTGTGTGCTTTATGGTTGTTACTGCCATCTTGAATTTTGCAATCTTATATCCTATAAAAAGGTGCCAAAATTGGTGTAAACGCTCGTGTTACTCGCATGAAATACTCGCGTACACGTTGCAAAATCCCTTTCCATGCCAAATACCTTTATTTCTTTTGGATAGAAGCTGCCTTTCTTCCAATTTAAAACGCAGTTGCGGGGAGGCACATTTGCATGCTTAACAGGTGGCGCCATGAACAGAGTGACAAATTGAATTCTGATTTAAAACATAAATAAAACTCGTTTGAAAACAAAGGGAAATGAATCTGTGGTGCAGGCTTCCTATATCTAATAAGTTAAAAGTCGTAAAGACGATACCTGCAGTGTTCAAACTTTGAAAAGCACAATTCTATCGATGATATTCGTGTGTAGGATGAAACCCAATTTTTTTAATGAAATTCAAAGACTTTATTTTCTTCATAAACATTGCAGTTCAACTATACTTCTGAATAAGCAGCATTCAGAAGTTTGTTTAGCCATCCAAAGCAATGTAAATATTAGTAAAAATTCTGATGATAATAGTTGCCTCGCAAAAATATATTGTCAGTGCATAAACATCCTGGTAGATTAACCAAATTCAAAGTTTGGACTTCATTTCCCCCCCTCAATTCGAGCAAACTAAAGCGACGTTATCGCCATCCTTCGTATCTTATTCATCTTAATTTGTACAATTTGTTGACGAAAATCAATTTTGATTTGTCATGCACACAGTTGTTGAACTGTATGGCATAGCATGTTTGCCTCAATTACTTAACGTTATTTTTATCTCTTCGCCCTGATACGCGTCAGTGGCACACGTACGAATCAATTAATTTGCTCAATTTTGTTTATATATTTATCTTCGTGCTGGCTTTTCGTGTGCCAATTCCACGAACTAACCATTCGTATGGAGAAAACAACAAAAACGAGCGAATCGATAGCTATATTTCAATGATAATTACTCGTAATCTCGTTGTAGGCGCGTTAAACTCTCGGATATATATATATATATACATGCATATCGTCCATTTTATTTATTGATTAATGGCACACACGAGTTAGGCTCGAACGGTTTGTCGACGAAGCACTTTTTTTTGTTGCAATAAATGGAAGTGCAGTCCGCCAAATGCATATATACTGTACATCTCAGCGAAATTGTCGGAGTTTGGCACATCGAATGTGGATCCATACACATTTTGAAATACTCGAAAAACTACTTGCTAGCTCTACTTAGCCACGCGAGCTTTCAAGCTTAATTGCCGAACATAAATCTTGGCGTTTTGCTATTATTATATAACGAGCCATTGGCCCTTGAATGCGGGCAATCACGCATAGCCAAGCAAATCCGCCGACTTGACAGGAATAAGCAATAAGCAAAGAAAGGTTGTTCATCATTCCGATAGGAGGGAAACGTGTTATAAACGTTTTAGTATGTTTTCAAACAAGAGTGAACCGCCTGATCGATTGCTGTTTCACGGAATTTCAAATATTTGACTAAAGCTTCTTGCCTATGCGCCCGTGCCCTTGCGCGGGGATGCATTTACTGGACGAGTGATTTATCGTAAACATATGCACGGAAATTGCTAAACAATTTGTAGCTCGATGGGGGTTTATATATTAAGGTGTATTGGATCAACGTGGGGGGAGGAGAATAATGGAAAGTGGTTGTATATATATATACGCCACTCATCTTAAAGCAAATCACCAACCTTTATGTTTACTTGAAACTGTTGTTATATTTGTTTACACCCTGTAACCGTGCTCTTCTTTGAATTCCGCCAAGTACATTTATTTCGAATTGCAAATGCACATTGTGAAATGCTCCTCTTTAAGCAAGATTTTTTTAATTCGCCGTTTTAATGATTTTTAATGTTCATTAAGAGCATCTCGACAGCTTCGGGGATCCCATCGGCAGGGCCTGTCAGCTTCATAGTGTAAGTCACAATTTTGATGGAGAATTCATTTTTTATTTGCAGGCATACACGCAATTAAGTGTGATAGATTAGGGTTGCAAAAAAAATAATAAATCGATAACGAAAATTCCAAGCTTCAGATGATAGGTTTTTTTTATCATACGTCGTGCTCGAGCTTCAAGTACATATGGCCGAATTATCCGCATTCGATTTTTCTTAGCTATTCCTCTAGCATTAATAATCGTTGATATGCACCAGCCTTCTGTTTGACAAATTGTTTATTTATATCAATTTTGTTTTTCAAAATGAAATATTTCCTCTCAATGATTAGGAAAAAAGACACGATGCTGATGCTATTTTTCATTCGCCAAATATTTATTTATACAATTTAACATGGAACGATTTATTTAATTCCCGGAATTCATTGCGAATTAAAAACGAATTTAATGTCAACATTAATGAAAATGAAATATATTATTTGCGGAGCAATTTCAATTACTGACATGCCATCAAACTTAAGATCTAACTAAATACGTTCATAGAGTAAAAATAATTGTATGTTTTCCTGAAACCAAACCAATATCGTACGTATATATTAGCATAATAGTCTGCTGATGAATTTCTATTGCCAAGCTGTTATATGGTGGCATTAACACGTGGCTGGATATTATATACCAAGCATGACTACCTAATGCCGTGAGGGCAGAAAATAAAAGGCGCTACCCAATGGTTTGCCAGACGTTGGTTGACCCCAGTTTAACTTCGTAATAGCCATTTGGCATTACCAGACATATAAACACCATTTTCTGTAATTAGCGTTTAATGAATTATGTATCAATGTCGCGCTGCCGTACATGCACGGGCATTGTGTGCAGTTCAAGTTTATGGACCATTTCTGAGTATTTTATCAGTCAGGTTGCAATATCCGCCAAGTACTCGGGAGATTTGGTGATATATGGGCGTGGCGCTACGCTGCATTTACACTGGGGCGATAATGAACGTTTTTCAGACTATGCAGATAGGGCAATCAACTCTTGGGATTGATAACTTG
>JAQGCC010001070.1:0-27020 GCA_034698905.1 Xestoiulus laeticollis | reverse complement strand
AAATGTACACTGAAATGGTGTTCAACTTTTAGGGCGCCCTGTATACTATGGTCACGTGACCAGTTTAACTGAGTTCGTTATACATGTAGCTCTGATATCATTATTTACAACGACATGGCACCAGAATATGACGTCACAAAGCCACACTGCTGACGTCAAATATCAATAAAATTGAAGTCATATTTCATTAACTATGACGGTTTTTAGCTAAGAAGTTTTAAGGCCAGTTACCAAAATTGGCTTCTATATCTATGACGTCACTATTACATCCCATTGTTGACGTCGTATTTCATTAACTACAACAGTTTTCAGTAAAAAAGTTTTAGAAAGCAGAGACCTAAAAATGACTTTCTAGAACGACATTACTTTGACGTCACTATCTGACCAAAACATGACGTCATAACATCAAATTTTAATGAAAATTTGCCATTTTAGCAAAGCATCTCCAGAAAGCAGTGATTCAACTAAGAATGACAAGATTTTGGCATAAAATGACAAAGTACTTATTGTTTGCTCTAGATATGCGAGCAATTTTCGAAAATGGTGGAGCTATTGAATGTACCATCTTGTATCAGTTTCTTAGAGGGATTTGAAGAAAGCCATATGTGTGGGGTTGGAAGAGGACGTGGTCATACATTAGCTTTCTCCCATTATGCTGTTTCTCGGTGGTTTTTCTGTAACCTTGACGCGTTCTGGCAAGCGTTGACCCCTTTGGAAACTCGAAAGTCAAGGAGCGCCTTCTCCAAAAGGGTGTCCTGTTGGCCAAGAAACAGCAGAGGGTGAGAAAAGACCTTATGACCACGACGTCTACGATTCCTATATAATGTATCAAACGTCCACCCCTTTAGCCACGTCTGAGAACTTGCAATTTAAATGCGGTTAATAGAAGGGGGAGGGGGAATTAATGCGCAACTTTTTAGCTTTTAATATAGAAATGGCTTTAGTGGGAAAAAAGCTGTTAAACACTGGCTATGCTAATCCTAAACCGCAGCTATTTAGAGGGGGAATCGTGTCTTATCTTGTCTAACAGGGCACTAACGTAAGCGAGATGAAATTAAATGGGCCAATGTCAGAACTGAAAAAACAAAAAAAAGCTGCTTTTAAATTAATTGTGCTAATGAAAAATAATAAGGTGTAATTAAAAATTTGGGTCATAATAGATAGCTGTTATGTGGACATGATCGACAATATTACCCCTATTTCAGAAGCCTTCATCGTTTAAATATTTTGAAACGATATTTTTAAATGTTTTCTAGTTGATTATTTCCTTATTACAACACTTATAAAATTATTTCATAATATAAGGTTCATTCTCACTTTTTTACGCCATTTTTAATTGTTTTAATAGTTGTTCTCCATATTTGTTGTTGTTGAGTAAATTATTATTGTCTGGGCAACCTTTTAGGACTTGAGCTCATAAACCACACAAAAAACCAATTAGGTTTCCTCCCTAATTCCATCTTTTTTGTCTATATTTTATGTATTTTTGGCTATATTCGGACAAATCGTTGGTTATACGGAGTCAAAGAGCAAACTAGGAATGTTGTTTTATAATTGCTTCCATTTGTCCTATTTTATTTCATATAAGGCAAGATGAAATTCCTGAAGGACATAATAATTTTGAAATATATATATACATGTATATATTTTTTAAATACCTTATTACATCACATTGATAGCCATAACATCGACTTTGTACTGCTTAACATGTGTTATATGAAACATCTAGCCATCTTGAAATCTTGTTTGCTGAGTGGTAGAATATACCCATTTGATACGATAACAATACAGTGGAATTCGCTCATAACGATGCTGGATACAACGATATTCCAGGTATAACAATTCCGGTGTGTGTTCGGTTATTTCTGTTATGTATAGTAATTTTGTTTGGATACTATACGATGTCGGATATAACGATAATCTGGACATATCGATCCCATTTTGATAAGAAAAATGGTCCTTTCATTCCCCTATAACAATTTCCTGAGATTTCCTCCCATTTTCTAAGAGGATATACAAATGTCATAATGACAAAATGATTTACAATCTTCAATTTGTTGTATTTTTATCTGAAATCTTATTATAATTTTTTTTTATTTTACTAATGAAACTAACTTTCAAAATGCAATGTATTTTCACATATATATATATATATATATATATATATATATTTGTTTAAATTTAAAATTTAGAAATACATGAACTATAAAACTATACAAACTTTAAAATTTATCTTTAATAAGTTTTTTTCTCAATATTGACATACAAGATTTATATACACTTATTTTCAGTTTTAGATAAACGGTTTCACTATATTTTATTATAATTTTAAATTTCTCCTTAAAATCCAGCAAATTTACATGTACATACTGTATACCAAAATCACTTAATTATTATTATGTACAGTACGTATTTTTTCAGTCAAAACATTTAATACATACATCTAAATCAATTTTAAACTTGCATTTCTGCATGTATACATGTATGCACATTATTATTTTTATTACATGTACGTTTTATTTTTCATAAATCCGAATATAGCGATCTGCTTTCTTAGGTTTCCTTGAAGATCGTTATAAGCGAATTGCACTATATTAGTTTATTAGTTAAAATGTTTTGGTCTTTAATTCATCTTAACTGTTATTAGTATCAATGCTTAACGGAGATTAAGTCATTGACGACATTTAATGGCCATTGTGATGTCATCCATATCCAGCTGTTTGTTCCAGTAAACTACCCGTGGCATTGACACCATTTTGCAAGATGCAATTTGTATTTAATTATAAACAAACTATTAAAAAAAATGTAATCGAGTGACTGGTGAAAAGACGTTCGATTGCATTAGAAAGACGTTTAATGACACTGATTAAAACGTCTCATGCAAGCTCAAGTGAATAAAATAGATTGAATATCATATTAAATTCACACGCTTTATTCACAAAAAGTCATCCAAGCGATACATGGCATGTAAAGTGAGTAATTAATTTATATTAGACTAAATTTTTTCTTTTCAGATGTTGTTTCGCTTTTCATTATTTATTTTTTTATTTAAAAGCTGGTTTTATGACATTGTCTCGATAAATGGACAAATTAAGCTGCCCTAGGCAAGGCTAATAATCTCCTCGTTTTACAACAACCTCCCTTGACCCTCCCATGAAAAACTGAAAGTGTAATAATGTATTTTAGCACACTTTATTATTTGATTATGAATGCGTGTTTTTAAACAAGGACTTAGCACGGCACGACTTTCTTTGCATTTTTCCTAATCTTATTCAGTCATCTTGTGTGAATGCACCCTCGTTCGTTGAAAAATAATATAAAAAAGGTTATTATGTAGCATTGCACCAAGTGTAATCACCCTACGTCTGTCTTTCTAAATGGGTGCTGTATCTCCGCTCCTTATTTACTCTCTTTTGGAATCAGGATATAAATAATAAACGTGGAATGCATATGGTAGTCACGTGGTTAATGTTAGTGTCGTCAATTAGTAGCCAACTGAAATCATCCCAACACACATTTTGCAACAAAAAAATTAATGCCCGGATGCGTGACATGTACTGGAAAATATGGTGGCATTCCTTAAAAGCTGATATAGAAAAACATATTTTTTTTAAAAATCAGAAACGAGTGAATATTTCCCATGCAGCTTGTACATGTATTAGTCACTTAAGTTATAGAAGAGGTGGTCCAATCGTCTAGGAAACTCTTGAATTTTTAGCACCTAGTAAAAGTTTTGGAATTCTAGTTGTTTTGTATTATGTTCTGTGAAGTTTGTCCCAAAAGTTTCATGAATTTCTTGTATACAGTATTCAAATACAGTGTATGTATACATATTGTAATATTATTATGATGAGTGGTAGTTAAATGTGGTGCTTGAATATTTAAGATATAAAGCTATAAAATCCTTTAATTTTTTTTCAGGAAGTTCAGGGGGAATTTTTTTAATACAATCTTGTATTCATAATCTACAATGTATAATATTATTTCAATGAAAAAACAAATAAGATTACAAAATTTATTTTATTTAAATTTCTATATAGTTTTATATGTAATTTCTGGTATCCCCTAGATTCGTACATTATCTTAGACATGAAACCATTGGTTACAGAACAAACAATCGAAGTTATATTTATTTCATGGGTGTTTATATGATATCATGTATAATGAGACCACACTTAATGTACAGGGTGTCTTCTTCTCCCTTTAGATGTCTATGAATCATAGGTGAAACTTAACAGTGGGGTTCTTTAGTTTAGATTACTAACATGGATGACTAATCCATAGTTGATGTATTTTTAGAACTACTTACTTTGGGGTTATGACTGTCTGGCAACAAATAAAAGGGTGACATAATTGACAATGCATAGAAATCATCATACAAACAATATACATGTGTATGTAGCATTATTTTGACAATACGCATACGACATCATTGACATCACAATATATTTCTCATCCAGAACAGTAACGATTTTAAAAATAATTTGATAAACAGCTATTGTTTATATTTTGTCTTTAAGTGTTCATCATTCACTGGATAGAACTTTAAAATCAAGTTTTCTTAATAACTTTTGTTTTAGTTTAAAAGTGTGTTCACGCTATAAATGAAACAGCTTCTTGAAACATGAAACTGGAAATTGTTGCTTAAAAAGATGTCGCACGTGAAACAGTTTCGCAAAGTGATACATCGGTTTCTGAAACATGATGTCCACACAAGTCTTTTTTCAATCCACGTTGTTACCACATTCTATTTCAAAAGCAGAACCTTTTTTCTTAGATGTATGGACTACCACTTGCTAGATACACTTGAAACGAAAGTTTCCTACTGACGACTCATAAAAAAACATTTCCATAACTACATCCAATCCACCTAATAAACAAAGTTTCTGAAACAAAGGTACATGTATATGAATTGATTTCCATCCTTGGACCTTGGTAAAGCCGCGTTCACACCACGCAAAAATAGAAAACATAATACATAAAACACAAGGAAACACATAAAACATTTGCGTTCACACCTACCTTTCTGTTTCATAAAACATGACAAAGTCATGTGATGAGGGGGGGCGCTCCAGGCGGCACTTTTTTGGGGGCGGCATTAGTATGGAGGGGGGAGAGGTAGGGGCGGCAAACTTAGGGTCCGCCCCGGGTGGCAAAACCTCTAGCTACGATACTGTTACCAAGGTCCGTTTTCTAGCATCGTTTTCTCGTTTGCCACAGTATGTGGAACGGCTGACAGGTCTTGGTTGAAGCGCTGTCATCATCGCAAAACCAGGTGAAAAAAAAGTGTTTCCTAAATTCCCTTTGATCTAGACTGATTCTTGCCAGATCGCCAAAGTGTTTCATAAAACATGCAGAAAGGTAGGTTTGAACGCGATGTTTTGTGTTTTATGTATTATTTTTCCATTTTCGCGTGGTGTGAACCCAGCTTGAGATGCGTTTTGTGAAAGTTTTTCGAAACTGTTTTATGTATTGTTTTCTATTTTCGCGTGGTGTGAATGCGGCTTAAAAGAGCCGTTTTCTGGAATCATTTCCCCCTCTAATCATAGACAGCATCTCGACCGATCCCAAAATGTTTGCAACAAATACATTTTTTCGCAAAATGTTGCATGCTTTGCAAAAAAACATACTCTGTGAATACACTTTTGTTTGCAACAATTGTCATGTTTCTTGTTTTTGTTGCAAACATTTGTGTGGCGGATACCAGGCTTTAGGTTAGCATATACATGTAGGTTCATTTAGGTTACTTTAAGGTAAGTTACGTTAAGTTACCTTGTGCACAAATTTTCCTATAGAAATTCCTATAGAAATTTTCCTATATAGCCAAGGATCCCTATTTTAAACAAATGAGATGATACGTGTATTATTAAATACATTCAGTATCCTAAATTTCAAAATAGCAAATTGAATCAGACAATGAAAGCTAGCCCTTTTTCAAAGCCGAATTTGGCTCGATATCCTCATCACAATAATAAGTCGAGGCATTAAGTATATTGAAAAGTATGAATAATTTATAAACCCAGTCCATGACCCTGTTTCGCAAACATAACCAAATTAAGAATCGAATTTGATACAGGCTTCATTGTAAATACGATTGAATCGGTTGTCTACGGTCCCACATAACTTGATATTTAGTCGGCCTGGCATAAAAAATGTGTCATCCCATTGGTGTGGGTGACCTCCCAATCGTCCCCTCAAATGAATGACATCCCGTCTGATTATGAACCGCAATTATTACGGTGGGAAAATATATTTTGGAGATAAGAGGATGGTTTTTATGACGCTCTCTTTAACCCGATACACACGCGATTAGAATCATTTATAGGCATTAAAATAGATTCACCGTGTCATTCAATTTCCCTTTCATTGAAATATACCAAATGTGGCAGTTAATTGGATGTCAATTTGATGGGGCAATTAATTGATCAACGATTTGCTTCGTTAATGGCACGTATACAAATTTCTCATTTTTTTACGAGAAATTCATGCCTGGAAAATCAGGTGTTTTTCAATGTAATTTTACCTTCGAAACAAGCTATTGGGTCAAGTTTACCGCCAAAATAGGCAATCAACGCATTTTTCATCCGTCCCTAACCTAAATACATGTATATACATGTAGAAGTAAAATGAAGTGGAGAAATATGGAAATAATACAGCGTGGTATAATTATCAATTAAAATTAAGTGCGGAAACACAGTGCTTTAATATTGCATTAAAAATACACGAATTCATAATTGAATATCTGAAAAAAAAATATTTCAACACTTAATTCTGTCTTTGATTTGATAATTATTATATTTTCAAAATTTTCACCTGCCTTCATTTTTAAATTTTCCCATATTATCAAATTTTTAATTTTTAGTTTTCAAGGTCTTGCATGTGCTGTGTGAATACCGATAGTTATGGAATAGATTATGAATCCTCATACATCTTCAATCTGTTTTGCTAATCCGACGTTTCTTGATAATCCCACAGCACTTGTTCCCATGTTGATGTAGCAATACCGAGACTGCACTCCACATGTACAAATATCTTATTCCTCAACATGGATCATCTCCATGAATCATTTCTGAAAATAGCATTTCCTGATAATTTCATACCAACAAAAAACATACGAATAACCGGAAGTGACTCGATGTCAACAAGGATTGCAACTAAATACAGTAAACAGGTACTGTATGTCAAGGTTGCAATGGCGGAATGACTATTTTAAACTGGTGTTTATGTTCCTAATGTATTCTTTCTACACGCCATAATTAAATCTGGAATCCACCATTACTTAATTAGTGCCCAGTATGACCCACTTAGCATGACTGAAAACTAAAACAGTTTGAAATGTAAACACAAATGTACAGTATAGTCCAAATAAGACCTGACTACAATAGGGTTATAATGAAAATATATCTGGAGGTGTATGTAAAATATAGCACTTTAAAAATGTTTACTTTTTCTAGCACTCCATAATTACAAGTTTATGCGTTAGGATAGGTTAATGAAATTAATGTTTTTTTATAAAATATATCCGTTGTCGAGCCTATTTTACCACATGTACGTGTATACAAGGGCATTCATAAAAAAAAAACCAATTTTAACCAGCCTTGTAAATTAAGGCAAAGCTGACGTCTTTGACCTACTGACTGATTAGGAATTTCTGGTACTGGTTATCTATGGCAAAATACTGAACTAATAATACCTTTCGTAATATCAACAATAAATGCAACAATTTTTGGTTATCACGACTTATAATATACACGCACGTATTTGTTAATAAACCTTGTTATGGGGTTAGGAGCAAGGGGTAAGGCATAAATAACGTCATATCATATGGTGAATTTTTTTGGACTTCTCATCTTTATTCAAAAATCCAGCCATAAACCACATCTAGTTTTTTTTAATAATGTTTGGTTCCTTTATCGACCTTTGCTGCAAATTCATTATTTGTAAAAATGAGTCTATAGTTTTTAAAAAAATATTAGCAAATCATGTTCTGCGTAGTAGTACAAAACCATGCACATTACCTTAATTTATGTGACGTCAGCTGCATATTATAGTGACTTTCATAAAAAAATCCACTTTCTAGAGTTATATTCCCATTTATTATAAATCGGTTGGGGTTTATAGGGAAGACGAATCAGCTTAGTAAACCAAAGGGTAAACTCGTTATTTTTTATGACGTCGTTTATGTGAGGCCCCCAAAATCCATCTTCCTGCTTATTAGATTTTTCGGAAGGGGATTTGAATTAATTACAAATGTAAGCGACACGCTGCATTAAATGTTGGCATATGGTGCGAAAAATAAGCGACCATATTGTTTTGCCCTCAGAGTTCATTGCACCAGCTGCCCATTGTGCTAATCTACAGTTAGATGAACCTTGGTCTCGTTATCGAACACCTTCTCTTTTGTCCTCCAGAGGTGCATCATTCATCCTCCACCTCACACCCACCCCAACTCAAACAATAAGTGGGATATCATTTCATGAAAGCTGAATTAAGCCAATTTTAGGCAGATGAGCCCAGAATTGGAGATTTGTGGGTTTCACTTGGAACTTAACTACTGCACATCTGACAACTTGATATCACCATAATCATCCTGTTACTAAAGGTTTAGCAATACTGTTTTTATCTGATCCTAGTTGTTATTTTATCAGCTAGTGATTGAAAATTGGTTTGAGACCTGTATGATGAAAACTTGATTAATTTTCCAAATATGACAGTAAGATGCCATATACATAGATCTGAAAACAACTTGATATTTCAAAGAAAACCAAACTATTGCTATTGAAGATTTTAAACTCTTGAGGTCACATAGACCCCAAGGTAGTCATCATTTTTCCATACTGTTGTTACGTGGGCTCCATGGACATGTGTTGTTTTTCGCGATGACCCTGATTTAAATAACTAGGTTAATTAGTTATCCATACATCCAAATGTCGGTTTTGCTCTGAAATCGCAGCAGGGGTCGGCTGTCGTGAGAGCGAGCAGTTTAACCGTCTCATAACCAGACTGTGGAATTGTTTTATCGATTTCAATAATCCCAGTCAGCAGACTTTCCAGATGCATGCTGGGCAATGCATGGCTAATGAGAGACAAGCTTGTTTTGGCGCTGGTTTAAAGCGGGTGTGATCCACTGTCTGGTTGGGATTGCCACAACAGAAAAGAACATTTTCTGTTAGTCATCTATGACTATACTATTGATCTATTGCAGGGTTTTTAACTGATGTGCCATTGCACTTTGGTTTACCCACAGTGACAAGGGTACCACCATAGGAAATGTCAGTTTGTGGTCCATACCTAACCACCTGTCAACATCTTCACTGGCTAATGTGTTTTGGTGTAAACTGAATGGTGCCCATCATCCATTAATATCTGTGTTACTTTTCTTTTTGCGGTCATGTGACCTTTTACAATTATTATTTTTTTATTTCAATGTTTTCTATAATAATTTTTACTCTTTACATTTCAATTTTTTACATCTTTTTTAATTGTTTTAAGATGGATGTTTCTACACACTAAGTTGCTGTTGTGTACTGTTGTGCTTTTGCTGTAATCGTCTGAGTGTGCTTAAGAGGGTTGGCTGCATGCCAGAATAAACCTTTTTTTCTAA
This sequence comes from Xestoiulus laeticollis, assembly GCA_034698905.1. NCBI lineage: Eukaryota > Metazoa > Arthropoda > Diplopoda > Julida > Julidae > Xestoiulus > Xestoiulus laeticollis. The sequence continues at coordinate 17,416 of JAQGCC010001070.1, read as the reverse complement.
ATTATTTTTAATTTAATTTTGGAAACTTTTAGGAACAAATGAAATATACGAGGACCTAGCATAAATATTCTATTATTTGTTTAAATTTTTTGTTTATGTATATATGTATTCCATTTTATGGAAATATGTCTGTAATGCTTATAAGAGGGTCTGGTATAAGCCTTACGGACATATTTCCATGAAATGGAATATGCATATACATGTACGAAAGCAAAAAATTGAAACAAATAATAGAATATTTATGCTAGGTCCTACTACATTTCATTTGTTCCTATCAGTTTCCAAAATTAAATACAAAAATAATTAAGAAAAAAAGGCTTAGTCAGGTATGCAACCCTCTTAAGGTATTTCAGGCTGTTGTGTACCTTTAGGTATTTTCGACACCCAGACGATAACAACAACAAAACTACACAACATTATTATGTCATGTTGGACATGCTCTTATTACAATGAGATCTCATAAGTCTCATAAAGTCATATTATATTATAAATAAAACCACTTTGGTATTAAGCTCATTCTTAGGTAATTGTCATATAGTCTTATTGTTAATTGTCTCAGGTCCCATAATCTCACTATTCTCATTGTTTTTTTCTCTTTGATACCACATAAGAAGCAATGATATTGCAAGGAGTTGCACCAAACTCCGATTAGTATAATGTAATCAGTGATTTGAAATCCAAACTTTGAGGTACCATACTAAATATTCTGTTGAACAGTTTGACCATGTGTCAGTTGAGTTAGACAACTACGTCATTCGTCATGCTATATAAATGACTGTTTCAGTATAAACATCCTGGCATATCACCCCCCAGCTGATACAGAAAAGCTAGGGGTCAACAGAACCTTCTATTTTTAAAACTAATCAATTTGTTGAACACTTCCTATGGGGTTTTCAATGCAAGACAGGGGGGAAAACAAATGGAAAAAGCTTGTATAGGATCGAAATTTTTACCTCAAATCGTAAATTTAAAAGTAGGTTTTTGACTTCCTGAGTCTACGTTCGATAGCATAAACATCGTCTTGATTACTTAAACGATTTGAAAATAACTTCCTCGCTAAACTGCCAGCTTTCATTCCGTTTGATCGGTTATTTGCATTTACTGAATCATGGATTATTGACCCTTTATACCATAGCCGATTTTTCCAGGAAATGACAACCTGCATTCATGATAAGTTATTTACTAACCCTAATCTGAAATATCCATTGAATTGCAATTTAAGGTCTTCTAATTGAAAGTTCTTTATGGTTAGTGCATGTAGGTAAATTTCCAGTGTCAAACCGCTTGTAAAACACTGATCTAAGGTGTGTAGATTTGGTAATGGCACTCCAATTTAAACTCTGACAAAGAATTGTCCTTTAGGTTGACCGTGTCAAAGGTCAATTAGAAGGGGAGGTAGTTATTCAATTGGGCACATGAACTTTTAGCAAGATCCTTCCTCCACCTTCAGTATCTGGTTCATTGTCGTTCATGAATAGACTTGTCAATGCATGTGACGTTTTAGAAGGATTTACAATCTATTTCCAATGATTTTTCGTCCATGTTTTCATCGCCATCTATTTTTTTTTCACTCTTGTTAATTACTAAACCATAACAAGACCAGTTCTTGACAAGATGCTCAACAGCAATGTCCAAATGGGCCATTTGATGTGTAGCTTTACGATCTAGGAGTGGTTCTATATTGGCAAATAGGTTCATGCACCCTCTTATATCTTGTGTTTTATGATCACTTTGAAAACGTTCATTTCGAGTGCTGCTTTAATTTTCATTCGGTGATTATATTCAACACTTCTAATTAATACCCTGTCCTTTTCAGTTGGTAGGAGTCATTTCAAGAAATTTATGTTAGAAATTAAACGATGCCACCCAAGTATTACGGATGGAAGAACTCGAGGAAATTTTCTCAAAACAATGAAATGACGACAATGGTGGTCAGACCCGCCTAAAACAATGATTCACATAATAACCTCTGCATAGTGTTAACTCAAAGCGTTTTCCTATATTATTTAACAAAATTCAAGGTAGACATCCTTCCTATATACATGTAGATGCCTTATTTCCGCTGAACCATGCAGACTTGTTGTCTGATGTCATAGTCGCCATCTTAGATTTCTGTGCCAGAAGTGCTTAAAAAGATGATAGTTCCATTCTTTTGTATGTTATAAAATTAAGAAATTTAACAAATTCTGCAACTTAAATATACAAGTTATTGGACATTGATGTAATTACAAAAACATTCCATGACATGAACTGAATCATCATACCACAATTGGAATATTACTTGTTTGCTGATTAGTAACAACTACACTTTCAACTATCTTTCATAATACAATTAAAAGATTCCTACGATTTTAATTGGACATTCATTCTTAATTTATAGCAAATTAACTGAAGACAGAACGAAGGTTAATTGCAGGTCACTTGGGCATCCAAGCAACGCCATCTAGCACAAATTAAAGGTATACAATAAGTTCAAATGACTGGATTTCTTTCTACAACTGTTGCTAGCTCTGTCTGTTTTATTACAATTACTTTTGATAAATAGACTTTGAAAAAAAAAAAAAAATATTTTGTTCATTTAGGCGTGCACTATCTCGTAAGATCTTTACCGCCATCTTTTCCATTGTGAAAAGGATACTGAGAAGCACTATATAGGTATTAAACCGAAAAATTACGAATAAGTTCAGTAACATTGTGGGAAAATTATGAACAAAGAGAAACATCTATAAGGGGAGGATGGATGAAGGTGAAGGTTTTTATTTTTGAAAAAAAAAATATATATATATATATAAAAAATTCAGGTCCGCCTCTATTTAATGAATGTTTGGTGACGACTGCACATTTACTCATTAATTTTCGTGAAAACAATAAGATTTTTGTACAATTTTAATGCAATGTTTACAAATGTCCTGCAGTTATCCAAGTCTATCAAAGACATCATGATGTTGATTCGGTATAATACCCAACATTGCATATATTTTACTATTTTTAGAAATTATAGTTTAATTGTAAAACTATCTCATGTAGAATGTAAATTCTCCACTAGTGTTGCTATTTTCGTAAAATATATTGAATTTCATATTTTAAAATATTAAAATAATAAACAAGTTTGCAAGGGTAAAAGTAAAAGTAAGACATTGTCGCTATAATTAAGCCATGGAATCATTCTGGAATACATACATGTATTGTAGAGCATATTGCTTCAAGGAATGGAGGATGACATGATCCGAGAAATCAAACACGTTTGTTTTTTCGTGAATAATTTCTACAAATAAAGCATTCTGATTGGTTGGTCACTATTCTCTATATTTTCGTCTGCTTTTTGCTATTGGGTTGCAGTATTTGCGTTTTTGTATGCCAAGATTGAAGTACATGTATATACATTTTTCGATTTGTGGATTCATTGAGCAATTTGGGTGCGTAATGTGCATTCGACTATTTTATTTGTTATTTATATATTAGGCCTGATAATAATGTATGATTTAACCTACACCTAAATCATGAATAATAGTGTGCATGCAAAGTTAATATTACTAGATGTGTGTTTATCCAAATAGCTCAATAAAGCCATACATTTTTCAATAATATTTCAATCTTGGCATACAAAAACGCAAATCCTGCAACACAATAGCAACAAAAAAAAAATACACAGACGAAACAGATGTGGAATGGCGGCCAACCAATCAGAATGCTTCATTTGAAGAATTCATTTCCATGCTTGATTCGATTCCCACTATGTGCGAACGTGTTTGCTCTGAAGAATTCATTCTGGAATGAATGATTCCATGCTTGTAGCGAGGCCTCACTATGTTTTTACCCTTAGGAATACAATTTGGATTCCTGGAGGAAGATTCCTTTTATATGATGCCGTAATGATAATGAAATTTGTAGGCTTAGCCTATATAAATTTATAATCGCTAGGTGGCGCTATTAATAAGTTTTCCTAGATTGTTGCATGGGCACAGTGCTCCCATATCCAAAAAAAGATTTAATCTTTAATTTACTCTGGAGATCGTTTTTGTTACTGTAGCGTATAGGGCGTAGATTGCTGACTATTTTAAGCTCAGGTTTTTATAAGAATTTTTTGTGACAGTGAGGCAACATTTGGGGGTTGCTTGATTATGTATAACAGGATTTGTGGGATGCAGCATAGCACAATTTTTTAATAACTTAATTTTTCATTTGGCCATCAATGAACTCATGTTGACCCAAGCTTGGTTATAACGCACCCCAAAAATACGGGGGCTTGTTCGGGGTTTATATTACCAACACCAATAAAAACGACCGAAAATAAAGTTGAAATTTCACTAAAATGGATGGTTATCCAATGATTAGCACCCATCTCATAAAATGGCCAACTGGACAATGGCCATATGTGTCAGAGGGTTCTCCAGTGGCCATAAAATTGGTCAACGTCCTCAGCATGCCATAAATACTTTTGTTTTGAGTGCTCTGCATCGGATATTCCCTTGATGCCCCCTTTTGCCAAAAAATACTCAACTTTTTTTTTTTCTCGGGGACTTCCATAAATCACGTGATACGAAAACTGGTGGTGTTATAGCCTACATGTACATGTATATCGATGGTAATTATAACATGAGTGTATGCATACAATTTGTATACTGTATTTTTTAAACTCTGCAGAGCAATGGGTGGTCCTAAAAATACCAAAATAGGTTTCATTCTAAGGTAAAGTTACTGTTTTTCGTTTGTTTGATTTCAAAAAAAAGATTTCATAATAATTCTAACAACTCATTTTTCAGAAATCCCTTTTTTAGCTCATTTTCCTATATTAACTTTTATCTGTCAAGAGCTCTATTGAAATGAAGACAAAATAATCAATTGGACAATTGATTTAAATTAAATTTGCATGTGCACAAGATGTGTGACTAGAATTTTTTCCTCAAGCATGTGGTTTTAATGTATTGATGTGGTTGAAATTAAGAATCTGAATTCCACCTGTCATATCATAACGGCGCTTCTGTTAGATCACGTGTTCAGTGGTTATATCATAACACCGATCGCAGCGCCCCCAAGCAACATTGTCCAATGGAGTGTCTACGTGAGCATGGAGAAGGGGTGAGTTTTAGGGGGAAGGGGTAAAATTTTGGAATGGCGGACCCCCCTATGTTGTTATTCTACTGCGGAATAGTATTCGTGGAAAATTTGGGAGCTATCGTTATGAGTAGGTCAAAAGTTTTGGCCGCACAAACCCATCCACATTGATTTTACCATTTTACATCATTTTTACATCCACTTGGCATCTATCTTACTAGCATTTTATACGATATTTTTATTTCGTTTATGACAAATTGTTTATGGAAAGTTCTTCATTCGAAAATAGTTTTCTTATGCTATTTATTCACCAGTGAATTTCAATTGAACACCCAAGTGCTTGTTTGAATGTGAAGCATGTGGATAATTGCATCGTATCCCCTAATAACCATTGTTCATTTTCAGCCATAAGATCTAATCCTGTCGTAGAAACACTTTTTTTTGGACTATTTTAAGGGGCATATTTTAAGTCAAGTGTTAAGACACCTAACAATGAGGTTGTATTAGATAAGCCTCGCAGCGCTCCTACTTCAAACCTTTTGTGCACATCATAAAGGCCTCGAACCCTGGTTTCCCAGTTGAAAAACATTTGTGTTGTTTCACTGGTTTTGTTATTTTTTGAACGATCCCCTTTCTATTGGATGTTACATTACTGCCACTTAAAAAAAAAGTCTGTCACCCCAACCGGGATTTAAACGCGCATAAGTTAAGGTCAATGACTGATAGTGAAAGGCTGATTTTACCAGCTTGTTTTTGCCTTTTTACTCATCGACTCCTTTTCCCTATATGGTTCATGTAATTTATAACACGTCTCTCATTGTTTACTCAACTTTATTTTTATTAAAGCTGTAACAGATTGGCTATGTAGCAACAAAGACAACATTTCCCAGAATCGTAGCATTTTTCCCACCCTTATAGTCGAGAAACAACTAATCTTCTTGAACCTAAAGGCCAAATGCCGAAGCGCCTTTAGAAACCTTTACCGAAAAAAAAGCTAGGTTCCGATCTGTTTTGAAAAACATAAAAAAATACGGGTTCTCCCCCATTACCTGCTACAATTCATAATGTCAAAACAAGGCAGTAAAAATCTAGCGGCGGATTAAATTCACTTTTCGAACATATAAACACGAATAGCAAAATGGGAATACTTTGGTTGATAAACGTGAACAGTTGTTCATAAATTTGAAAACCCCTAAACAAGTACAGGGTGTCACATGGGCTTTTTAGGGAGCATTATCGATTCTTTCAATTTTATTCCAAGACACTACTTGAGACAATTTTTGCTTTTTCTGTTTGTTTTTTTTTGCAGTGTGGGCATGGCAGTATATAGAAAATGTCCTAGGGGACCTAACCTGCTCCCCTCAGAAGCAGGGCTGCTCAGAAGTGAAAATAGTAAAAAAAAAAATTATCTCAAAATCAGTCAACATGCATCGTTATTTTTCTTTCACACGAAACGACCATTACACGTTTTTTATTATATAACATTCAAGACAAAAAAATCCTTCTTAGATATGACGCACCCAGGAAATGCCTATTGATGAATGACTTATATGCATGTAGGTCCAATGTAAAGAACATATTGAAAACACATGCTTTGATTCAAATGCAGTGTAGCCTGGGCAATCTGACACACTCAGTAATCCGACACTTTTATCAAGATAAAAAATGTTTTAATAACTTGCAATAAGTGAGGTAACAATCAATACAGAATTGTAGCCATCACAAACGGCTTCGAGGGCCACAAGTGGCCCGCGGGCCATGGGTTGAACACCCCTTGCTTAAACTAAAAGAATTTGATAGTGGAGCATTTGTTATTTATAAAGCTTTAATCTTTAAATATGAGCATGTTATAAATTATATTGGAACTGGTAATGCACTATAAGACTATTTATCTTCGAAATGACTTGTATATATTGTGTATAACAGGAAAACCCTTTAAATAAATAATCGTTATCTTTAACCCAGACTATGGAAAATAAATAGTTTGTAAAATTATTTCCCATGTACAGTCTGTAAGTTGGCATTGTTTCATATCAGACTTGTCGTATGCAAATAAATATTTTGAATTGAATTTTTTATGATATATTGATGATGTCGTGTGACACATCAAAGTATTAGAATTGTGTAGAATATTTGCTATAAAAACTCTTTTTTCTGTAGTTCATGTACATGCAATGGTTCATATTGAATTGAGCATTGAATAGAAACAATGGGATATGTTCAATGGTTTTATGAGAAAGGAAGGGGTGGTCCTCCAAAATCTTATATTGCCATGGGGTCACTACATTTTTTTGTCTTTCACATTATCGCGATAATGCAATTGTTGCGAAATCTGGTATGACAGTACCAAACTTTTATACCTCTGTTTATTTTCAACGAAATTGGTACCATAAAATCGTAATGGATTTTGCAACCACAAAGGCACTTTCCTGGGACATTTTGAAGAAAATTGTGGCCATTTTAAGAAGGGTGCTCATGTTCGTATATGGTGGGACTCGATTGTAGAATAAAGGACAAAGAGGGTTCAGACCCATTGAAAAAATAAGAAAAGGACCCTTTTACAAGGGGCTATTTTAAGAACAGCTTTCCAGGGGGTGTGGATTTTTGAGGTACACTGTATTAGTTTTCAACTTTAAAATAGGAACTTTTTGAACACAATTTAAAATGTCCTTGTAGCCAAAAACACGTTAGGGACAGTGAAAACTTATTAGGATTTTGTGTCCTATTATATGTATACTAATACATGAAAAAAAATTGTGATAAAAGGCCTTCCTGCTTTTACATTATAGTATTGTCCTAATTTTAGTTTTTAGGCATTCGTTTAGCATGCCAGGCTTATCGTCTCTACAAAAATTAAACTCAGTTTTGATTATATTCAATAACGACTGTTTGTATTAATAATTTCATTTTGAAACGTGTTTATAGTAGCTGCTTTCATAAAATATTGAGGCCATGAATTAAGCGCTTTCAAACCTTTGGTATTTAATATCCTCGCGTTTAGATCATATTTTCATTAATGCACGTCTTAATATTCATGTTTATGATATTTATGTATAATAGATAGATAAAAAACTGTTTTTGCTTGATATTTTGGAATTCAATGTGTTCGTGATTCTGCGATTAATATTTTTGAATAGACGAAAGTGCCAATTAATTGTTTGTTTTATGAACAATGTTATTTAAACACTTGACAGGCACGATGTTATGCAAACATTAATTAAGTGGTTGAACAAGTGTATAAATATATCAAGTTTTTAGCCTAAAAATATCTACAAGGAAGCTACAAGGAAATTCTTTTTATCTATATACATGTACAACTAAATTTTGAAGTAAAATAACAACGAAATAGTAGTGAAAATTACAAATTTCCTCTTACTACCCAGTAGAAACATTTCTTTTGAAACATTCATCATGAAAATAAATATTTTTATGTTAGTGTACACACAAGCATATGTGAAACAAAGAAGAAAATGTCAACAAAATTATGGCAAATTAGATGAATTTTCATACAATGATCGAAAAACTCATCATCATTAAATAATACTTAATTTTTTTTAAAAAAATTCATGTAACATTAAGGGGTACAAACTTAAACATGTACATGTATATCTGACAACTACCAGAAATTTCAAAGAAAACCAGAGGGTTAATATCAAACCCAAGCAGGTGGATTAACAATTTTTTATTCACCTTCTACAAGGGGTGAATTATATTTGTACTGTAATGACCAAGAATTTCCCGAAAAAAACCGAATGTATTTTCAGACTTAAAACAGCTGAGATTATTCAGATTATTACTGTTTTTATGAGATTTTTCGAGGTAGAACACATCTCCCCTATTGTGCTTCTTCGACCGATAAGAACTAGCCTGTTGGAAATTTTCACCTACTGACTGAATTTTGAAAGTAATTTTTTGGTTAGCCAAACCATGCGGAGAGACGAATGGAAAGTGTGTGATAAAAAGCGCCGTAAAATATAGGGGAGAGTAATCTTATAAAAAAAAAAACAGAAAACCGCAAATGCGCTGACCCTTACATTTGGCACGCATCTAGCACACAAAACAAAATGGTCAGCATGAAAACATTGGTTCGTATCATCGAGTTATCACTGTGTGCTTTAAAACACAATGGAGATTACATTTAAGCCGCTTGAAACGCTTCAATAAATGCCAACTAGTGTTCAAATTGGGCGAAACGATTAGGGATAAACCCTTGTATTTCATATGTTACATCCGTGTTGCTTCTGGAGTTAAGAGATGCTGCCATTTTGGATTTCCCATGTTAAAGGTCCATACGCCACCAGGGGGAGGCTAAACCGAAGTATGGCACACTCCCCTATACCACAGTTGCACAAATGGCGCTGCTTGAAACCAAACTTTGTATCAAGTCCTGGGATTGGTACCACAGATAGTTTTACATTTGAGCACCAGATCATGGTTGGTCAATGAGGTACCTTGAGCAGCAGTTTTCAAAATGGCGGAATAAGACAAATTTCACGTGAACCATGTTGCCAGATTACAATTCTCATTTTTCCCTAACAATCGTTGCTGTCGAGATACGGATATTGATAGGGAATTCTGTGATATTTTCGATTTTTCTTGCCTGGAGCTCCATCTCTGATAAGATGTCAACAATTTGGCAACTGTGGTACCGAATTGGCTCAAATTTCGAGCTTTGTCTAATCGGAACAAAAGCTTAAGGTGGGAAACTGTGGTAGGGAGACTATCTCGTCCAGTTGACCGGAAGTTATGGGTATCTAGTTATTCTCTAAGTAAACGGCTTCTGGCAGTGGGTCTGAATTATGAGTGACCAGCGATTGTTCGTAGGTAGATATGCTTGATGACATTGATGGGTCTGACTCTGTTATTTGGAAAAGACGTTCTTGTGTCATCACACTCTGTAGCTTTTCTTGACAAATAAGAGCCCTATGCAAAGGCATTTTTTTCAATTGTATGGCAAGACTATGACAGAAGACATCGAATTCGTTCGCATCCTCCTCATTATTGTCATCCGATAGTTGTTTCAATTTTTTTATTGTGTCATGAATCACGGAAACTGGAGTGTTTAAAGTCCGCTTCCGGGCATTTTTGTATTTTTTTATGATGGCACCAATTTTTGGAGTATTTGCCGCAGAAGACTTTTCAATATTTTCATCTTCGTTTGTTGGATATGATGCTTCATTGTACTCAATGTCTTCCATTTTATGTTCAAGTTGACTAGCATTTGTTGCTTCGACAGAAGAAATGTTCTTCTTTCTTGTCGAGTGTAAATCCTGAAACATATAACGTTTAGATCCAATTAAAAGTCAAGTATAATTTCCATTAAAAAATTAACAGAAATGGAAAAACAAAACATTTGAAATTTAGCTAAATTTTTAAATATTAAGTAAACATTTTTAAAAATTATTCGTAGTACTGGTAAGTAATTTAAGATTTGTGTGCCCATGAACTCAGATTCCATGGAGCTGAGTTTCACTACTGACTGTTTTTATAGCCCCAACTGATTAACGCAGTTCAACAGCAAGCACTCCTATGCTCACGTAAAAATAGGGACTTATAAACAATGACTTCCGAAAATGGCTAACCCCCGTACCACAGTTGCACAAATGGCGCAGCTTGAGAACAAGTTGCGTCTCAAGTCCTGGGATTGGTACCACAGCTAGTTACATCTGAGACACAGATCAAGGTTGGTCAATGAGGATTTCAAAATTGCAGAATAAGACAAATTTCATGTGCACCATATTGCCAGATTACAATTCTTATTTTTCCCTAACGATACGGATATTGCTAGGAAATTCTGTGATATTTTCGATTTTTCTTGCCTGGAGATCCAGCTCGGGTTAGATGTCGACAATTTGGTAACTGTGGTACCGAATTGGCTCAAATTTCGAGCTTCGTCTCATCGGAACAGAAGCTTAAGGTGGGAAACTGTGGTACGGTGACGTCAACCAAACCAATAGAGGTCCAGTGTTATCAGCCGAATAAGTCGTTTGAGGATTTCACTTATTTAAAAGAGTCACTTTTAAAAAGTCGTTTTTGTCTTTGGCCAATGTGCATTATAAACCACTTCGAAAGTGAAAGTTGAAGTGAAAATCGCCATTTGTAAGTCCACAATGTTACTCCAACCCCTGCACCACAGTTTCCCACCTTAAGCTTCTGTTCCAATGAGACGAAGCTCGAGAATTGAGCCAATTCGGTACCACAGTTGCCAAATTGTCGACATCTTATCGGAGATGGAGCTCCAGGCAAGAAAAGCCGAAAATATCAAAGAATTCCCTATCAATATCCGAAATCTCGACAGCAACGATTGTTAAGCAAAAATGAGAATTGTAATCTGGCAACATGGTGCACGTGAAATTTGACTTATTCCGCCATTTTTAAAACTGCTGCTTAAGGTACCTCATTGACCAACCTTGATCTGGTGCTCAGATGTAACTATCTGTGGTACCAAATCCAAGGACTTGATACGAAGCTTGGTCTCAAGCAGCTCCATTTGTGCAACTGTGGTACGGGGGTAAGTCCTCTCCAGTACTGTGTAAACGAAGCGGACCATCGAATCAAGTTGATGTGATCAAGAAAATATGTGAAAGTACTCACTTTCAACTTTGAAGAACTTAATTTGTCAGTGCATACACTGCGTAGAAAGACATCAGCATATTTGAACCAGAATAGTCGTGGCACATAAACCTCATCGGTGCTGGCTCCACTTCTTTCCGAAAGTCTAATCTTGTTCAGTTCGGCTATATATCTTGTTCTAATCGTTTTGATTTTAGCCCTTATATCAGTAATTGTCAAGCCAGGAATATTCAAATCCGAGAGCATAGCAGAGTACGCTTTCTCCCGCTCATTGGATTTGCTGTACCCACTGCAATTTGAATTCCATAAACATTCATTCCTATGGTAAATTTCCAGAAATGGTGCCATATGCTTCTCCTGCCACCTGAAAGCCATTGTTGACATGAAAATAGTTCTAGGCCTATATTAAAAAAGCAAAAGGAACTTTAGCACTACAGCTAGCTGAAATGCACTTCCAGTAGTGAATGCACTGATCACTCCACCTTCACTTTGAATGAATCATCCATTGGAGGAAGGACTCTTCCATTCAAACTTAGCAGGGGATCAGCTTCTTTCATCATTCCTCTTTAATGTTCCCTTTGGAGGAAACAAAAAGTGGATGAGGCAATCTATGCTTATCATTTTGGATGATTCATCCAAAGTGTGCGCCAGTCTCCATTATTAGTCCACAAAAAATGGATGAGGCATTAATCTACACCAGTCGTTTTGGATGATTCATCCCCGCCCCAAACAAAATGTTTCGTTTGGGGATGTTTGCTTGTGGCCAGCCTTAGCCCCAGGCCACATTAGGCTGGAAACGCGCGTATGCTTAGCCTCAAACAAGGCTTTTAATTAAAAAAGAATTGTAGCACGATATATTAATTCTAGAATTTAAATAAAATTCGATGCCCTGTTTGAGCCCCGGGCCAGACTAGGCTGTTTCCGCGCGTTTGGCTAACCTCAAACAAGGCTTTTAATTATAAAAGAATTTTCGCACGTGATATTAACGTGCGAATTTAATAATTCTGGAATTTAAATTAAATTCGATGCCCTGTTCGAGGCTAGCCAAACGCGCGTTTTCAGCCTAGATAGTGGCCTGGGGCTTAAAACCGGCCATTGAGACGTCTATCTAGGACATTGGTGACATCCTCCATGAACCTGTACCGAAAAAAAGGTCACTCACGTTCGGTAGCAGGTGATATACACAATGTCGCGTGCAATGCACACGATACCTTTATCTCATTGTTAGAGACTTAGCAGCACTTCTGTCCTACTCCCATATCTTAAGGTCATATCCCGGGGGAAAAGGGACCCAAGGAGGGAACCCCCTGCTGTGCCGAGAGCCCAACGCCTGGAATGGTCAGGGTCCGTTCAGACCCTCGTTTCTTTGTCTAGGACTGCTTTGCTGGAAGTTAGGTTTGAAAAATGCTGAAGGGGAGACATGAAGAAGGTGCTGGGCATATGGGACAATAATGGCACTCAACTTGTTCGTCCACTTGTTAGACATTGCATTCAATACCCCCAGACCTCCATTGTTGGGCATCTCTGGAAACTTGGTTGCTTCAAATGCTCGGTGCCAGTGACTGTGTGAACATCTTGTCAATGGACCTAGTCAGAGTTACGTCAACGGACGGCATCACGTGGCTTTAAAATTCATTGTATTGGTGGAGTCCAATGTGCGATGATTTAAATAGACATGCAAGCGTTGCTGATTGAAAATATGACAGTGCAAAAGTTTGACATGTTTTGAGCTGAAGTATTTCACACGATTTCGTCAGAAAATATTGATATTTTTCAGTTGGACTTGGCTTGTGCACCTACCATATGACCCCTTGATGATGACTGTAGGATACTAAAATTGAAGTGATATAAATGTAATGAAATTGTGTCTTATGCTTTGCAAGAATACAAAATTTGGCTAAAACAGGGGTGTTCAACTTTTCCCAAAAATTATGAAAAAAAAAATGTTAATTTCAAAGTTATCAACAGATGCAGTACATCTGGCATCCATCAGTTTTTTTTAAATATAAAATTAGGGTTTGTGAGGATTTGGGAATTAATATTAGTGGGGTATGGTGGTCTTCAGGATATTTTTTACCATAGAATGGAATTCTTATGATACTCCAGTCACATATTCCTGTATGTGAGATTTATATTAAGAACATCATAACATGTGGCTAAATACTGATTGAACTACATTATCCAGGTCAATGATTTTCCTTTGTTTAAAATAAATCTAAACACGTGACATAACCATCCGTCAGATACATCACTCGCAATAGCCCCATGGCGTTTCTTCCATCATCGGTTAGGTGTATCTAAAGTAGTAAATGGGCACTTGTATTGAATTCTTACAAACATGCAGGTGGCAGGTGTATCAAATTTGCATACCAGCCAGTGCACATTTATGTCTCGCTATGCACTTAGCCACTCCATTGATATCCTGTACATCAATGGGATCTGAAGGCTGTCTAAGGTCCATGCTGTTCAAGCTGCCCCATTCGCATCAATGGTATCTGAAGCATGTCTAAGGTCCACTGTCTGTAAACTTTACCAACTACAAGTATTGGAGGGTCTGAAGATGGTAATAAAATCATGCCAAAAGTAGGAATTCACAGGGTAAGATGTTATAAATTCACAAGGAAAGATGTTAGGCTGCCATTGTTCTCTTCAGTGCCCAACTTAGAAGGCTGCACCAGATACAGAACAAGAGTTTGCAACAGCCAACGGCCATTTTTACCTAAAACTGATGAAAAAAGCCTGTGTGTTGCTAGGTCGATGAGGCGAAAACAAGGTGAGGGAGGGTAAAAAGGAAAATTTGGAAGTATTTAGGGAAAGGAATGCACCCAGTGGAGATTGCTGTTGGCCAGGGGGCAGATCGAGCTCTGTGAATATTTCTCTTTGTTTGATGTTTCTTTGGTAATGGACGGTGTTATTGCTCCTCGTTCCTCTTCAATGGTTCCCTCCCTTTTTTCTGAATCATTTCTGAAGATTTTTTTTTGGTTAGATCCTCACCTGATCCGCGCTTAGGGTGCATGTGTTTTGGGGTTCCTACAGGGGACTATGTCTGCCTTTATGTACAGCCTTGTCTGGTTGGTGAAGAAACCTATAGAGAAATCCTTTGTCTGCTTACCTGCCTACCTGTTCATTTATTGTTATTATCATATTTATCATTGTGGGGGTATACCGAAAGCAGTTCTCTGAACGGATATGGGCCAACCTTGAGGCCATTTTTTCTTAGGGGGGTACAGTTGTACCCGCCGTCTCTTGCTCTCCAGATGCCCTCACCCATAACCCATGAGGGGAGACATGGAAACGGCAGGGTGAAGGGGGATATAAAATCATATTTTTGACCTCATGGTTTTTCAATTCGTTTGACCTCGGCCCCATGGAATGGTCTTATTAAATTAAGGACTGAAATGTAAGGGACCTCCAGGGGCTAATTGAGACAGCTGCAACCTGTTGCAGAGCTTGAAGACTCTATAGCTTGGGACCTGTCTGAGCAATATATTTGAAATGATATTGTGCACTTATTATTGCATAGTTTTTACAATACTGTCTTAAATACAACTTTTTGTTGATGAAATTGTTTCATCCATCAACAATAGCTTTTATAATCTAGAGCTATAGAAACAAGATATTGAAATCACATCCATCAGGACATCTTATGTATTGTTTTTTGTTTTTTTTTGTAAATTAAAACTTTTGTTAATTGTCTGTGACACTAATTTGAGTTAAAAATTAAGTGGTTTATGTAATGGTGTATGCAACAAGAAATATCTCTGGAATTATAAGGGTATAATTATAGTATTCTATAAATTGAAATAAAAATTCTGACTTTTAGTACAGAGGAGGGGATGGACTCATATGTTATTAGACTTCAAATGAGGCTAGTTAGGGGGTTTAGACCCCTAACTACTTTTATGTGACCCACATGACCTACTTTTCATTTAGAGCATGGCCCAGACCGCATCCTTTGTTAGACCAAACTTATGGACTCAAACTCAACCACCATAAATTACCTTAAGTTTTTTTTTTCCTCCACCTCCTTTTTTTTGGGCAAAAACTTGGAATTTTGAAACTTGTTTGAAGGCTGACAAAATGTTGATGAATATTTTTCATTTTCAACAAACTTTGACCCAGAACATGGTACAGAACGCCTCATATTTCACCTTTTGAGATTCAGTCTAGTGGGTGGGTTTAGTCCCTCGATATTTCCAGCCTTCTTTTTTGTCACCATTTCTTATGTTGACCAGTCAGCTAACAATCTGTGTGGACACCCTCTACATCGCCTCTAACTTTGCTTTAGTTCTTATGATATTTTTTTTTGTTCAGGTGTCCCCCTGGTTTGTTACCCTTATAGTGTCACAACAAAGGCTGCAAGGTAGACCAAGGACATACAGGTTGAATTTTGGTCGTGTGAACGACAAGACCTCGTTTTAGCAGGTAAATCTTGGAGGGACCCTCTTTTTTTCCCACCCCTCATCCCCTACCCTGCATTATATGGCCCCCTTTTTTACCCTTATCATAGATGCCACTAGGGGGCAGCACCGTTTTGAACCAATTTACTGGACAATATCAAAATGATTGTTTTTTGTTAAACTAAAAAAAATACCTGACGATAAATTGGACAAAATGCTTGTCATCTTCATTGGATTAGAAGAGATAAATGTCAAATTAAATGGATTAAATGGGTAATTTCTTAGACACATAGTGCTTCTTCAATGTTAAAAGTATTTGTAATATACATTGTAAGTAAATTTTATCTGATAGGAACCTACTTTAAAAATGTTTGCATATTTTATCATGCGATTTTCTAATATATTATAATATATGTGTTTCATGTTTAATAAATTATTTCCAATATTTGGAAACACATTGTAAGGTTTTAAAATGAACATGTATAGTTTATTGAAATATCAGACCAAAAAGCTCTTAGAAGATTCTTGATAGTATTATGGTAAATATTTTACCAGCATAACACAATTAGGACTTCTTAATAACCATATGCATCATAGCACTTATTAGCTAAGTAATATTAGGTATAATTTAGGGCTTAGATTAAGATACACACGTGACCTACTTTTGTTCTGGTTTATGGCCCGAGCACATCGATCCTTTGTTTGAATCAACGTATGGATTCAATGGAGAAGACATGTTTGAAATTTTGAATCTATTCCTCAGAAAATAGTGTCATGGCTTTTATAGTACTAGGAGGATTTGTAAAAGTTTAAGCTGAAACAAAAGAACATTTCTTTGTGTTCTCATTTAAATCCCAATTTTTTTAAAAAAATCTCAA
Organism: Xestoiulus laeticollis; assembly: GCA_034698905.1. Classification (NCBI taxonomy): domain Eukaryota; kingdom Metazoa; phylum Arthropoda; class Diplopoda; order Julida; family Julidae; genus Xestoiulus; species Xestoiulus laeticollis. The sequence continues at coordinate 510 of JAQGCC010001070.1, read as the reverse complement.
ATTCAAATAGGGTGCTAAATCCGGGACCAAGCTTATACCAACCATGCTAATTTTATAAGAACAGGGCCTTAAATGGACAAGGTCCGCGTTACAAAACAGCGCATGCGCGAGTAGGTAGCGCCACATAGTGGTAAATACAAATTGAAAACTTGTAGGGGAGAGGAGGTTGCAGTATCAAGCAATAAAGATGGTTTCTTCATTAATAGAGGTTTCCTTTAATCTTAACGAGAACGATAAACACACTATTGCACATTCGCATCAATAAGTTATGCGCTGTAAAAGTCGTTATGCTCCTCAAAGACGGTGTGGTATCACTTTAAACTAATGAAATTGTCGTCTCCCCTCAACCACAAAACGATTGACGGTGTCCTCACGCATGCGCATTTGCAAAATAAACAGTGCTGCTAATGTAGTTGCAGTTAAAGGAGACATGATCAATCCCACTAATATTTCAAAAAGTTACTATTTTAAAATTTTGAAAAAATTCACAAAATTATTTTGTACCATTAT
>JAQGCC010001069.1:0-27023 GCA_034698905.1 Xestoiulus laeticollis | reverse complement strand
CCGCGAGTGAATTAACGCTTTCCGGAAAAAATGTGAAAAGGATTTTTGTTTGATGGACGTAAAACGGTACGGAATTCTATATTCTAATGTGGGTACATAGTGGAATTAGCAGAAATGCTGTTTTCGTAGGTATGGAACGGTGTTTTTAAGAAAAGGATTCTCCGTTTCCGAGAACATTTTGTAAGCTATTTATAAGCTTGAATGCGAACAAACCATATTATAAACGTATGCATTTTAATATAATAATACAGCATTTACCCAGGTAGCAAATGGTCACAAAGATGACGTCTTGAGACGTCTTCTTTTTATATAAATATGTTCCTTAAATTTTTTTTATAATGACATATTATTTACTTATTTAATTACAAAACAATATCTTTTATTAAATAACATAAATAAATTCATTTGGAGGTTTTTTTGGGTTTTAATTTTACTTTAAAAACCGGTCTTAAAATGACATTTTTTTTCGGTTCCAAATATGTCATTCAGCACGAACGTTTTGACGTCATTTTTAGTGATAAAATGATGTATTTGGGACCATATTTGCTACCTGGGTAATAATGTTTCATACATACTATAGCGAGAACGTTTGTAATGTATATAAATACATGTATACCTAACTAAGTGCTTAATGAATGTTCAACAATGTAAACTGAGGGATTGTTATACATTAAATGTAAACATGCACATGTATAACCAAAACTGCATTATGCTTTTGATGGTTAAACTTTCAAAGTAGTTTGTACAGTGAAGACTCGATAATCCGAGTTGGATGAGACCAAGACCCCTTGGATTATTAAAAAAACTGATGTATAGGATGCCAACCCACTCAAATGAAAGCATATAGGTAGCTTATAACCTGGCTAAATTTCTTTACCTTGAAGTTGAACATCTACTGCAATTTCATTCATTCCTTCCTAACAAAACTGCATGCACTATGTTTCTTTCTTGGATATTTGAGAATGAATTTGGATGACAATGGCAGACAATCCTTATTTTCTGAATTTTATCTGGAAGTTTCTTTTTCTGAATTTAGAAATCATTCCCACACTGACAGTCAGGTGTTTGGCTATTTTTCTCACAGAAAGTCCTGATTTTAAATCTTGCCTTTATTGCAATGATTAGAGCCATCTTGGAAATCCTATATTATTGGAACTATACAATATTAATATATCATGCAGCATACCTGCATCAAAAATACTGTTCACATGCACTGTTTCACAGACCTGTCAATTATGGGTATTTATGTAAAGCGAAATACAGAATAATTTGCATAAAAATATAACCTTGACCTTCTAGAAATGACACCATGAAAGCATTTCAGAGTTTGTTATCTAGAGTTATTTATTGCAACTTGAAATCAATTGACAATCTATGTTAACAATATTTTGAGTCACAGTATGTAGATTAATTGTTTCAATAGCTAGGTTGTTAGGGTGCTAGACCAGGATCCGGCAATTTTTGAGACGGAAGAGCCAAAAGTTATAATTTACAAAATTTTTCAGTTTTTAAAGAGCCACTAAAATTGTTGTTTCAATATTATGGTATTTGGTACTTGACATCGAAAGAGCCGTAGGTTACAGACCCCAGAGTACTAGACTGTTAGTCTGTAGTTACTAGATTAAAACCCATTTGTTGGAGGGAGTTTTTTGGCATGAATAAATAAGCAAAAATCAAATCTTGCATCTTCACAGATATCTCCAATGGAGGGGTCAACTGCAACAAAAAAAGTGTTGACCTGCACTGTTGCACAAACCTATCAATTATGATATATTCGTTGAAATCTGATGCAATAACTAATAACTGGAGTGGAAACTAATGAGCAGTTGAAAAGTTGAATTTAATCTGCTAGAACTTTTCAAAGACAATCTGGAACGGAACATATGGAACACCATATGGAGCAATGGCACGTTTTCCAACGTTGCTTGACAATTATGCCAATGGCACCATCTAGCTAGCAACTGAGACTGGCAACGAGCATTAAAGGCATCTAATATCAACAGTACTTATGTAAAATGAAATACAGAATCATTTGTATGAAAGTATAACCTGGACATTTTAGAAATGTTACCCATGAAAGCAGTTCAAAATTTCTGTTATCTAGAGTTATTTATTGCATCTTGAAATCAATTGGCAAACTATGTGAACAATATTTTGAGTCAATGTATGTTGCTTCCATAGCTAGGTTGTTAGTGTGCTAGGCTGTCAGTCTGTAGGTTGTTGATTCAAAACCCACCTGTGTAGGGCGATTTCTTTACATGAATAAATAAGTAAAAATAAAATATTGCATAGTCATATACAGAAAACCCCAATGGAGGAGAGTCAACTGCAGCAAAAAAACTATTCACACGCCCTGTTGCACAAACCTGTCAATTTTGTGCATTTATGTTAAGTGAAATACAGAATCATTTGCATGAAAATATAAACTGTATAACTGCTAGAAATGTTAACAATGAAAGCAGTTTAAAATTGCTGTTATCTAGAGTTATTTAATGCATCTTGAAATCATTTGGCAAGCTATGTGAACAATATTTTGAGTCAATGTATCTATGCTGCTTCCATAGCTAGGTTGTTAGGGTGCTAGGCTTACAGACTGACAGCTGTCAGTCTGTAGGTTGTAGATTCGAAACCAATTTAGTGTAGTGCGTTTTCTTCACATCAATAAATAAGCAAAAATTAAATATTGCATTGTCACAGAAATCCACAATAGAGGCGAGTCAACGATAAGAGAAACCTTGGAGATAAAAGTATTGTATTTCATAGGTTGATATTTCACACTTGCTATATATTGTAAGAAAACCGAGACTGTCAACTTATTCGCAGCAAACTTTGCTCCAATTCAACATGGCAGACTCATCACCAGTAGTTAATGGTAAGTAACACGACAATGACCATTCATGTCCATTACATTATAGCATTTGGTTAAATCTTGAGAACAAATGCTCTGATGACATATGCTGCATGTGTTTCTTAATATACAGTAGATGATCAAAGATAATATTTATCGAAACATACCGAAATCTTGGTTTTTGTCGATGGAATGGAAATACTGGAAAAGTACAAGTGCATCAATTGTGACAAAATTGCGATAAGTCACAATATCGCAAACTGTAAGCACGTGTTCTGTCCAAACTGCATCAAGGATCTGTTTTATAAAGCGTGTCCACGATGCATGTAATGTGGAAATATTCGAGGTAAATCAATACAAATATTGGTTGCAAATTACATCGTTGTCAGATTGCATTTAACTTATTACCGTTGGAAGTTTTAAAATAACAAATTTGGCACTTAAAATTATTATACAGAATTAAGTTGGTTTACTCGAAGCTTTTAACACTTTTTCTTTTAATGACAAAGGTAAGGAGAGATGCTCAAATTGATAAGAGCATATCAGAATTAAATGTGGAATGTGAAAACAAACGGCATGGATGCCAGGAAATAGTTCAATTGTGTAAATACCAGGTTTGTGACTTAATTTAGGCTATAATGTAATGTGTTACGCTGAATTTCAGTTTGTGGCAATGCTGATTTATTTTCAATAACAGGAACACAGCACACAATGTCAATTTCGACAAAGTGCTCTTTTACCAATTCTTTGTGGAGGACATAGCCTACATGAAAAGTTAAAAGCGGTAAGAAACACCCTATAAAAGTCATTGTTATGTACAGAATTTTGGACAGGCAGAATTCAGATTAATAAAGTTACTCACTAATTATTTGCAATGCACATATACTTGTATATCCATGTAGGTCCAAGATGATATTAATCAGATAATGGTTGCCATTAAAGAAATGCAAGAGGAACATATGAGTAAAAAGAAATCTTGCCAGAACGATGTTAACATATCACTGACCTTAATCAGCGAGAAAATTGATATGAGTGACGACATTAAAAAATTGAAAATTGATTTAAGTTCAAATTTTGAAAACATAGTGGGCAGTAGAAAGTTAATGCCTCCTCGAAATTTGGATGCCTTCGCCTTAAACAATGCTAAACTGTACTGGACCCAGGTAGGTGGACTGACAATATTTTGGCCCAGCACCGATTATTATGCTTACGTTTGCGGAGGAAACGAATGCGAACTCGGGCACTCTCTGGACTTTGGCAAGAAAACTGCAACTTCATTTGAATTTGAATATCAATTATACCAGATATTGGAAACGTAGATCTCAATGTGTATTCTGCAGCCAATTGCAAACCAATTGCATCCGCGAAACTGTTCCAACAATCTAACTTCGGAAAACTTAGAGTTCCTGTCACATGCAGTCCTGTTGGAATCCAAAAAATTTACCTTGCGTTTACAATCCATGGTGTAATGAGTGGTGTGAATTTGCGTACGATCCAGTTTTTTTAAACATTAGAACAGAGATAACATTTTTGCAAAGCTACGTAGTCTTAATTGTAATATCGACTAGTGTAACTTGTTTTCAACGTATTATAATTTCATTATATTGAAAATGATATAGTATATACCCATCAAATAGAAGTATTAATGTTTTATAATTAATTTCAGAAGTGTTTCTTGGTGATCATTTGTTTTTATGTAGATTAGTACCGCAGCTAGTATACATAACACAGCTAGTACTAGTAGCCTATACTAAAGAATTAGATATAATGTAAGTTTGTATTATTTGTTATGATCATAATCTGATAACTTAGGATTAATAGTAGAATTACTTTAGCTATAAATACATGTACTAGTAGATGTATATATATAGCGTTGCAAATCGATGCAAGGTCAAGGAATTTAATATTCGATGTTTCCAATTGTAATATCCAGCATGTACACTATACTGTAAATGAAATTACGAATGTTAATCTTAAACATTAAAATTGTCATTCTTTCAATCATGCCTATTTCCCTTGAGATATGGTAATAACACCGAAGAGAATTAATGGGGAGAATAAGCATATATAGGAATGAATTCCTGAAATCAGCGTTTTAATTGGGAATCCAATCAAAACGCTGATTTCAGGAATGCTCCACGCTGTTATTTGGCATAGCATAATGAAAGGCATATTATCTTAAATGCAGCGTTCCGATGGCGGAATTTTCCGATTGCCCAATCGGAATAGTGCATTCAGATCATGCGATGCTTCATGCTATTTCATGCCCCCAAACTGTTCTTTCCCAGCATCAAGCTGTAGCATTTGTAACTACTTGTATACATGTACATTAAACTTTATCAACATGTGAATTCAGTAAAATAATCTGAATCGACTTTACATAATTCTAGTACGTGTTCATCTACATGTGCATTAACAGCTACATGTAGTACTAGGCTGAATAAGGATTAATGATGTCTGAAAGCTATCAATTCCCAGAAACTCCAAAAATTCACCAAAACATTAATAATTCTATAGCTGTGCATCAACTCCTAGAAACGTATTAACAAAATCTGTCCTCGTACTATATGCACGGCCCCTGTACATTATGTCTAGCAACCGGTCAGCACATCTGGGTGCTAGATCATTCATTTTTATTATTCTTTCCGAGACAAACTAAATACGTTTTTTTTTGTCAACCCTGCGTGACATTTATGATTACTTGCCACCAATCATCACCTATACCATAGGTCGGCAACCTTTTGAGACCGAAGAGCCAAAAGTTATAATTTGACACAATTTCTCAGTTTTTAAAGAGCCATTTTTGTATTGTGGTGTATTATGGTATATACAAAACTTGACATCGAATGAGCCACAAGTACTTGACATCTAAAGAGCCGCAGGTTGCCGACCCCTGACCTATACCAACAACTTTTCATTCAAACCAGCTAATTTCATGAAAGCATAATATAGCCTTGTATATAGCTTACATTTACATGTACATGTATATGAATACAATGCAATTCAATTTCAGTCTTTCGGTGCATTCTTTCGATGATACGAACACAAAGGGCAGAAGTAGACGTGATTGTAAGTAATTTATCTAACATAATAAAATGACCAAAACTTTAAGGAAAATGACTGATATCAAAATCAATTCACGGCAATGTCGTCATCCAGTTGCATAATCACTATACCATAAAACAATACATTACAGTATGCAGTATGCTCTCTTCTAAACTCCAATGTAGTGTTTCAATGTATTCACTGATAAAGCCCCCCACGCACCAAATGCGAATCACTACCGTAAAACGGAACTCAATTTTAACGTCGAGAGATCGGCATTCACACGTGACGGCGCAATAGTTTGGTTCCCGCAATAGTTTCCACTCGATCCTTTGAATTCAGGCGAGCCAAAGAACAAAGATGGCGGCTTTTTAGCGTCGGCCTCAACGCCGCCGACGTCATATCCGGCGCCACCGCACTCTACCGCACAGCGTCGCCAGTGATTCGCGTGCGGTGCGAAGCGGGCTTTACACATACATGTTGTATACAATGTAGATTAACACATTATAATGTACATGTACATACTATACTGTATGTATAGGCCCAATACATTAATCAAAAGTAAAAAAACCTACAGTGTACATAGTCACCTGCATTTCTTGTCGAAATTCACTCCAGACATGCATCCATTCATTCAAAATGGAGAATGCACATCTCCAAGTACCGCACAATTTCCTATTTACAGTTTAACACGAGCACAGACCGTATAATTCAACCACAAAATTAATTAAAAAACAACTGCATATAATGCATGAAGCCATTTGAAAGTATCGAAATATCCCATTCACGACATAATCAGCTGACCAAGTAAATTCCTTTTCCAGAACTTACTTTTCCAGAATTTTAAATTAATTTACTGGAATTTTAATTGCTCTATCATACCATTCTCGGCTTATTTTTATTTAAGAATGTCGGCTGTTGTACTCGAACTTGTGCAACCTTTATACACAATATATCAAAATAAAACATTCTTCTCGCCATTTGAACTTTGATATGTTGTGCAGTGCTGTGTAAGGACTTCGCTGGGGTTAATTATAAAACGATTTTCGAATGCTTTCTGCAGCCTTGATTAATCCTATTGTATTTATGGGTAATTTATCGAATTTATCGAAAATTCCCGCCATCAGGATGCAAAACATCACTTTTTAGCCAAATATGACTATATAAAGTTCCTAATAATCTGTTATGGAGAAGCCAATTTCCTGTTTGACCAAGGCAATACAACAAACATTGTTCATCTGCCTACATGTAATGTACATACAGTACCTCTCATTTCTTTGGAAATTAAGGCTATAATAGATGATGTACTAGTACATATATGTATTTGGATATTATTGTACTTTTACATAATGTATAGTACTGTACATGTACATTTACATTACAGTATTAAAAACCAATAAAATATCTACATGTACATGTACATGTATCAGGTGACAAAGAATCCCAAAAATGTCAGTGACACCTTTCCCACGAAAAAAAAAATTCGTAAAAACAATTTACATGTACATGTACAGTGTATGTAAAGGAATGGTCAAACATAAGCAACTTCAAGCCCCTACAGCTTGCTATATAAATGGGATTTTTATATAATGTACTAGTATATGTAATGCAAATGGACATACTAGTATGTTAGGGGTACAAGTTGTACAACAATAAAATTTCCGAATCTGGGATTATCTGGGACGCAAAACCCATAAAATGGGAAACTGAGGCACAGAACTCGGATGGTCAGTGGGCAAGACAGGGCTGAAACAAATAAACAAAATGCATGTACTCACTTGTTAAAAAGTTCGATGTGTGCGTTGATCCTTTTCTAATGGCTTAGTGTGACGTCATCCATAATTAGATAATTATAATGAATTGTTTTTAGTAAAATTACCGTACATTAATATAATATTAAATGCTATGTTCACATAAACACCTCACAAAAAAAGCTATAATTTCGAAAATTTAACTAGAATAACATCTAAACTAAATGAGTTAAGGACATATGCATGATACTTACCAAATAAATTAACACAATTTTTTAAACTAACATCCTATTATTTCAAATGCAATCAATGAGCAGTTTTACGTGCATTTGTTTTGAAATATTGCAATAGATTTTTTTAATATTATGGGCTGCAATAATTACAAAAGCAAATCTGACTTGCCTCGAAGCTAGTTGTCACATGCATAATCAAGCTGTCCAGATAAACTTGCAATCCAAAGTTGTGTTATGTACAAAAATTTAATTTTAGAACGAAAAAATATATAAAACTAACAGTAATAATAAATGAAATGATAACGAACGCAGTTTACAAACTGGATATGTTGGCAACACGATTGTTCGCATTCGCAAAGTCCCAGAAAGTCATTTCGCACCACACGGTCAACGGGTCTGTGCACGTTTGCACTCATACATGTATGTCCAGTGTTGGTCCAGGATATTGCAAAGGCTTGGCACCACGTAAATCAATGATTTGAATATGCACGGCAAAAGTGCATTTTGCAACATACATAAAATATTAATTTAAAATATCGTTATCGTAAAGTGATTCTTGCATTATTTTATGTATTAAATACATAAATGTATTTTAAAATTATCCTCTTATAAAACAAATGGAAAAAAACATGTTGGCTAGAGATACAAGTTATGTTTTGAAATTTTAACATTATGCATAAGAGCCATCCATTTTATAATGTATGAATTCCATAATTTAGAAATTTTGATTTAATAAAAATCAAGAAGAAAATATTAAATTTTTACGACATTTGAAGTTGAGATTAGCTAAAGTAAAAAAACAACTTAGAATGAAAATCGCAGGAAAATGTGTACTCCAAGTAAGCAATTAATTAAAAATTCAGTGGACTCCACTTAATGGGATCACGGATAATGGAATCGTTCGTTTATTCTAGTTGGAATTGTCAAGTTCCGGGCATTCCAATACAATTACATTGGAGAAAAACCGCTTTTTGGGATCCGCGATTCGTTTAATGGAATCATTAAGCCTTATAATTTAATATAGATGTTATTGTAATGACATTTACTCCCTCTCCCTCTTATGTGCAAGGCCACATTTTCTGTTAGGTGTTTGTACAAATTGTACACGTATAACATGACCGGCAGCCTGAAACAGAAGATGGCCATTTTAGAGCAGTATGATACATTGCCTAAAATGTGTCAACGGAATGGGGCTTTTCAGTTACAAATCGCCCAGTCAGTTTTATGTAAAATTTTGAAGACACGTGAAAAGCTCAAACAAGAAAAAATTCAATGACAATGAAGAAAAGCATCAATAAGTGTTGATATGAGAGGAGCCTTAAACATGTTTTGGGACTTGGTGTGCAGTACAGATCTACGGACTTTTAAATATAGTATGAATATGAAAATTTCATCAACAATCTACTATGGAAAAGTATTAAACCAAAGAAAGATTAAGTACAATTCGTTTAGAATTAAAATTTAAATAACTTTGTTCACAGGGTTCCCCCACGAAATAAATTTTCAACTTCCCTGACTTTCCAGATTTTAAAATAATTTCCCTGACAATAAAAACAGGGAAGAACACCAAATGGTGTGTAGATGCGAGAGTAAATAGTGTTGTATGGGCCCTTTGAAGGACATGCAGCCCTATGTCTAACTTGACATAATAGTTATTTTTGGAAACACTTATCACTTGATAATTGTTTTAGCTACTAATGCAGTTTGTCACATTTTTGGTAGCAGCAAGTGATGAGGGACGCCACAGAAGGACTTGTGTTTCAGAGAACCATGCTGAATTTCCCTGACTTTATCAAAATAATATTGATTTCCCTGACTTTTCCAGGCCTTTCTAATTTCCCTGACTATTCCAGGTCTGGGGGAACCCTAAACTGTTGTTATTCACATATTAGAATCACTCGAGCATTGGAAGATTCGAAATAACCTGGGACAAATATGAGACCATTAAGCGAAGTCCACTGTAATCCAACTGTTTAAAAAAGATAACCAAAACTAAATAGAATTGGAGTTTGCAAAATTTTGATCATAATTTTATCCATGTGCTCTCCTAAGTCCTGCAAGATTCCATCGTTGAAAATCTTCCCGCACATTCCGCCTATTTTACTCCAGCAGCAAAAAGGAGCCTCTTCTGCTGGAATTGCAAAAGCTCGATTTCCAGAAGATTTTTGCAGACAAGTTGTAATTTTCCTACATTCTTTTTTGTCATTGCAAATCAGCATTCCATTTCCGCTTCGATTGTCGTATATTTTCCCCTCATCATCAGAATCCGTTACTAGTGCAAGACCATCCATCCACAGTGTGATTTTCGACAAAAATGTCATTCACTGACCGGCTTTCGCAGCGTCTGCCATCCACGAAGGGGATGTTCGGGAGTGCTGAGCATCCCCAAATTCTGCGTCACATATCTGACATAACCTGTATTTTTTTCTTTCTTCTGCCATTCGGGCTTAGATATCCGTGTTCACCGGCCGGTAGCACAAGTTCGCTTTGGCCTTGTTACACTTGGCACTTGTTGAAACGCTGCTGGAGGCCGCGGCAGCATCATTGGCGCTGGCGATGCTGGTGGAGGCCGCTACGACAGCGGCGTACAAGTTATTCTTGACGCTCTCCAGCCTGAGGGGAGGCGTCGGGGGCCGCAAATTGTCCGTGTCCAGGTTATCAATTTTCTTCGGCACCAGGGATACGCCTTCCAAATTGTTCAGCTTCTCCTCGCCGCTGCCGAGGCCATACACTCGCTCCTAAAAGAGAATTTTATTGGAGTGAGGGGTTTTACACGGGACTTTCACATCAAGTGTCAATAGTTCATATCCCTTTTGAGTCCCACTTTTTACAATTTGACCCTCCATTAGGTGCGCATGGTTTCCCAACTCGCTTTAGTGTGCTTGCCCCATTGGACCTCAGTCAATAATATAATTTATTGTCCACGTTTCGTTATAAACTATGGTTTTTCTTGCATTACCTAAATACCCAACTCTTTGAGAAAGGATTTTATACAATACATTAATTTTTAGGAATTAAACAATGGTGCCTGCAGGATAATTTAGATGGAACATTTTTTTACTCATATTTGCATAAATATTCACTAAATATGCAAAACACTAAATAAATTATCCAATACAGTCACTAACAGTACAAATATCCACTGGTGATAATAAAAAAGCACAAAAAATACTCGCGAGATCCAAATACTGTATCATTTTGGCACAGCAGCAGATGTACACTACCGTAACTAGGCGAGCTTGGCCCAGTAAACCAAAACCACATACATCTCCCCTTTTGCACGCTAATTTCTGGGGAACTATGCAAAGGATCACTATGCGGCTTGGCACACAGTTGTAAAAATTATGTCACAAAGGCTCAATGCGATATTTTAAACTGATTTTGAAATATTACGAAAACTAAAAGCGCATAAGCCCACTGTGCCTAAGCTCCTAACGGAGGGTTAATCAACTGGAAAATTACAGGAAAACTTGCTATGGCAATTCAAGTTACCCACCAAGACCGGAATATGTTACTGTACATCCAATTCCCATACATTTAACATAGAACACAAAAAGCTTTCCATATAGCGTAAAGCCTAAAAGTGCTTTTAATACAGCTCATAAGACCTAATCTCGTTAGGAACATGGTCCGTCTACAACAAGCGTGAGAGTGATTTTTAAAAATATAAAAAAATAGGTTTAAAACTTTTGAACTGACCTCATCTCTGCGGTAGAGTAACCGCCTCCACGGCGACCGCCTTTCGTGAGTCGTTATGACATCTGGATTAGAGTTGCGATATGTTGGGTTGGAAAACGTAAGCGTGCTGCCGCTGATTTCCTCTCTCTGTTTTCGCTTCCTTAGGAGTAAATGGCATGAGAGAATTAGTACAGATTTTAAAAATTTGCAAAATGTGCTATTGAAATACAATGGAAGGAAGGGTGAAATCAAGCAAAGCTAGGTATAAGAAACGATTTACCTTCTGTACTGTCTCCATGCATAATACAGTAATGAACATACGAGCAGTAATATCATCACCACTGGCACATATATATTGAAAAGGCTTTGATCTGCGCAGACAAACAAAAAAAAAAGTTTTAAAAAAATTAGGAGATGAACTACATTAATTACAGGGAAGAACACAGGTTTACGTCTCCCAAAGACATCACGATAAATTTCCAAAATTTAAACTTGCTAACCTTCCAGGTGAACTTCGACAACCTGGCAGTCCTTACCGTTCGGTTTATCAAGACACCTTTAAAAAAGTGAGATAAGAATAAATGATCTACAATGATTAAAAACCATCAAAACCCCAACCCCAACTTTACCTTTGCGTGCCTTTTATTCGATTTTTCTTTGCCTGACCCCAGTTCGGCTGCAGCAGAATGTTGTCGGGATTATTGTAATCCTCATCGACCATATTGTTATTTTCCTCCGCACTGGAAGCGGCGTCTTTATTCGTGGGAGCTGAAAGTGTCGCAACGATAATTTAATTTAAGAGCTATTTTAAAATGTGTAGAAAATGGTGTTTCTGTTATACACTCACGGGCAGTGCATGGTCTGTCGTCCTGCACCGACGGACAAGCGCACACGTGTCCAGATGGGCGGTAGAGGCATAAGTGACTGCAGCCGCCGTTTTCAAAAGCGCATGGATTTGATCCTACGATTATGAATAAGTCATATTTCAGAATGCAACACTTGTAGTTGAGGGGGAAAAACATGCGTATCATGGATTTGACATCCTTTTCTTAGATGCAACGTACAATTCTTAAGATATTTGCAACGTTATCCGCAACAGGATACTGAATGCAATTTATTTCTTTTTGTATGAAATGCTCTCACCTTGCTGTATGTCGGGCGCAATAACCCTGATTTCCATCAAACCCTCAATGTTCGACTGAATAGTGATGCGGTTTTTGCCCGTGTCCTTGTCAACTCTTTCGATGGACCTTGCCTGCCAGTCAGTCCAAAATAAATAGCCTCCATGCTAAATTTAAAAAAAAATGAAAGATGAACAATAAAACAATAATAAATGTAAACGTCATCAGCATCAACTGGCAATCATTAACATATCTGCATCCTCCAAGCCTACCTGTGTTAATCCGAAAGGATGCGTGACAGTGTTGAGAAGCTCCACTCGGTTGTGTCCGTTGAGATCGGACGTCTCGATGCGGTCCAACTGTGCATCGGCCCAGTAGAGCCGCTTAACCTCGTAGTCAATCGTTAAACCGTTGGGCCAGCCCAAGTCAGTGTTGACGATGGTTTGCCGGCTGCTGCCGTCAAGATAGCTGCGCTCTATTTTCGGAGTCGAGCCCCAGTCTGACCAGAAGAGAAGCCTAGATAAGAAATACATTGAAAGTCAAGCGGAGACCAATACCTGTAATAGTTTCAATTTATAAACTAGCTGCATGTAGGTCTATATTTTATTTTATCTACGGCTATAATTGTATTTGGCACCAATAACAGTTAAATGTTTTACGGTGCCTTAATTCACAAGTGCTATAACCCATGCATGCACATGGCTAATATTCACCCCTGTTGTGGGTAGACTGCCGAAGCCCTAGGTTCGTCGAGTCCACTGCTGATGACCACTCGGCGGGACGTGCCATTTGTGCGTGCAACTTCAATGACGTTACGTCCGGTGTCCGTCCAATACAAATTGTTAGCGATCCAGTCCAGAGCAATACCATCCGCTGTGGTCAGGTCCTTGTCGACAATGGTCTGCATGTTCTTGCCATCTAAATCAACCCGCCTGAAATGCAAAATGCGATCAACGACACATTAATAAACATTTGGTGAAAGCCAAACATGTTCCCGCAACTTTTATATGCAGTTACCTACATCCTATAATGAGTGTTTTATATTAGCAATTAAGAAAAAAGTTACCTAATGACGTCCAAGAAAACGTCTGTGTAGTATATCTTCTTCTCGGACACGTGATAGGCAATGGCAATGGCATTGTGCACGTCAGGCACGGGCAGAACGACGTTTGTGTTGTCCAACGTGTCCAGAGATATGCGGCTGATGCTGCCTCTGCTGGCGAACAGCACAAAGGCCTGAGGGCCATCTTCGCACGTCACTCCGTCGGGGTGCAAAACAACCCCGGTGGGACAGGCGCAAGCGTAACCCGTCGGACTACGAAGGCAAAGGTGGCTACAGCCGCCATTGTTGTTGCCGCATTTGTTGACACCTAAATGAAATGTGCCGGTGTTAACTAAATTCATAATTTATACCTCAAAAGATATTTCAGAGGCAAAATTTCACCAAGAGTCGTTTACAAATACAATATTTTCCACTAGTTATTGGTTATCCGACCCTAACATGGCAACTAATTTGCTCAACTGACCTGGAGAGTCCATTTGCACGGCATGAATGTCCATGAGACCGGCCAGCTTGTCCCTGACCATTTCCTTCTCCCCGCCATTCTCCTTGTTGGCCCTGTGAATACTCTGAGTCTCCCAATCCGTCCAATAAATGTGACTGCCCAAGATGGTCAAGCCATATGGATGAGCAATATCAGTCAGCAGCACCTTACGATTCCTTCCTGACAAGTCTGACATTTCGATAACCTGGAATGATTGGAAGTGTTTAGTTAGTCATGACTGAGGGAAACGATAACTTCCCACACAAAGCTATTCGGAGGAATCCCGACAAGTTCCTTCTTGCCCTCACGTGTGTTTTTGCATCGGCCCAGATCAATTTCGAAAGCGGTCTGTCAATGGTCAATCCGTTGGGCCAGCCCAAATCGCCTTGGATGATAACCGCACGGTTGCTCCCGTCCATTCCCGATTTCTCGATCCTCGCGTTAGAACCCCAGTCTGTCCAATACATGTGCCTTAAATTGTTAAAGTAAAAGATTGTTAAACTCGCATGCTCTGTGAACAACATGAGCTAGCTAATCACAGAAGAAAAAAAATCTTCCATTTTTAATCATCCTCATGTTGCACGTACCCACTGTCGTAATGTAAGGCCAGGGCTCGCGGAGAATCGATGTTCTCCCAAACGAGCGTCTTTCGGTTCTTCCCATCAAGTTCGGCCACCTCGATTCGATTGGTGCCAGTGTCAGTCCAGTACAGCTTTTGTCCGACAGAATCGACTGCCAGACCATCGGCAGTATCTAAGCCGCTGGTCACCACGTCTCTGAGGTCCGAGCCGTCCAAGTTGGATCTCTGAATGCGATCGAGAACAGAGTCCGACCAATAAATGTGTCCTAGAAAGCAAGGTGTTCAGTTAGGGGTTAACTAAATTTGAGTGTCAAAAGTTTCAGTAGGCTATTCTTACGGTTGTGGCGGTCGAGGTCGATAGCGATCGCATTTTTCAGATCAGGCAGAGGCAGAACAATGTCGGCAAAATAAGGAGAGTCGAAGGAAGCGACCCTGATGTCGGTACGGCGGGCAAACACGAGAAAATTGTGCATGCCTAGAAAATCAAAAAAAAAAAACCTTTGACATTGAGATTTCAATGTTTTTTAAAAAAATTGTGCGAATATTTTGCAAATAAGACTCAGTAAATTAACTTCTAAATTCTAGGTCCTGTCATGGTCAATGAAGACCAGTAAATACATAAAGAACTACCGAGCTTGTTTCCAGTTTTTCCAGTAGAAATGTTTTTTAATTCTATCTGGAGTTTTTATTACTCCATAGTGAAACTTCGCTAATAGCACAAAAGTATGGAAATCCAAAACAAAATACAGAACAAGGCCTACCTTCATTGCAAGTTCGTCCATCGGACAGCAAATTGATTCCGGTTGGACAAGCGCAGCTATGGCCCTGAGGTAGTGGAGCTATCAGGCAAAGATGGCTGCATCCGCCATTTTGGGCTTTACATAAACTCGGAACTAAATACAGAAACAATAAAACGTCAGGAGAGAAAAAACTTATCGAACGAAAGGCAGTTTCTTTTTCGGAACAAGCACGCGGCCAAAGAATTGAAGAATAGTAAACACAACATCACTCCCTTACCTGGTTGCCTACCACGATGAAACATGTGAATATCCATAAGGTTCTCCAAATTTGTTCTTACAACAGCCCTCTGATCTCCCTTCAGTTTATTAGCACTTTGGATGCTGCGCGTGTCCCAGTCCGTCCAATAAACGAGATCCTCGTGAAGCGCCAGACCAAACGGGTGAGGAAGATCGGTTGCGAGCAATATCTAACAGTTAAAGAATTTCCAAAAATTCCGGTCACCATCTTGGATGAAATGCACATATGCAGTTGCATGTTCTTAAGTAGTTTTAAAAACGACCTGACCACTTGCCGAACGACACTCACCTGCCTTCCGTGTCCATCCAAGTTGCTAAATTCGATCGTCTTCATCCCTGCATCGGCCCAATACAGCTTCTCGTTCTCGTAGTCTATGGCTAGTCCATTAGGCCAGGTCAAGTTCCGGCCAATGATAATCGACCTTTTGGAAGCATCCATTCCGGCTCTTTCGATCTTGGCATTCAGACCCCAATCTGTCCAATACATGTATCTTTAAAAAGAAATGTTTTCCAAACTTTATATAAATGATATTTAAACTGGAATCAATAATACTCTTCCCTCGAACGGTAGCATTCCATACACAAATTCGGCACAACTCGCGCTTACCCTCCTATCGGATCAACGATGATGTCCCTTGGCCGATCCAAATTCTCCCAGATGAGCACTGCCCTCATTGTGCCATCCAGGTTAGAAACCTCAATGCGGTCCGTGCCAGCGTCCGTCCAGTACAATTTGTTGCCAATCCAGTCCACGGCCAAGCCAGCCGGACTCTCCAGGTTGGATCCCACAACCACCTCCTGGTTGCTTCCGTTCCACCTGGCCCGATTTATGGTGTCTTTGGTCACGTCCGACCAGTAAATGTAGTCGCCTTCGCTGTCCCAATCCAGGGCAACAGCACTGCTGATGTTAACCAAGGGAATGACAACGTCTGCCGATTCCTTCACGTCCAGAGATATCAGGCGCAGGTCTGACCGCCGGGTGAACACCAAGAAGGTATCGAGACCTGTTCATAAAGTAAGCCTAGTTGATACATCAGCTCAATTAAGAAGCAAGAGGGTAACAAGTGCTCCATTATTGCCTTTTGCGCAGGTTTTTCCATCAGCAAGTAGTCGCAATCCGGTGGGACAAGCGCAGGCGGAAGAAGAAGCGCGTGGCAGACATAAATGTGAACATCCAGAGTTGTTTCTGCCGCAGCGGTTTTTGTCTGTTGTAAAAAACAACAAACAAGAAGTTACAACTAGCTATGTTCAGTTTTAATTTGACTAATATGATAAGGGGTCAGCGCATTATCTGAAAATTAATGTATTTGGGACGAATGGCAAACTCACACGAAGGCTGCCGCTGGGGATGAAGCATGTGTATGTCCATGGGGAAATGGAGCCGAGAGTGAATCGTCTGGGTGTTGCGTCCAGTAAACTTGTTTGCTTTTTGGATACTCTTGGTGTGCCAGTCCGTCCAGAAGATGTGGTCTTCAAACATCGTGATCGCAAATGGGTGCGGAAGGCCTGTGCGTTAACAAGGTGTTAATGACTTTACCCAAAATTTCACTCAAAAAATGCCTTCCAAAGAACATTCTCGCGTTATGTTCAAACTGCGCTAAATGTCGTGTATCAAATCATGCGTTAAGCTCACCATGATCAATGACGGTTCTCCTCTTGGTTCCATCGAGGCTCGAGCATTCGATAGCGTGATGTTTGGCATCTGCCCAGTAAAGTTTTCCAGCCGCATAATCAATGGTCAACCCGTTCGGCCAGAAGAGGGACGTGTCTGCGATTACCCGCCGCTCACTGCCGTCCATGAATGAATGCTCGATGCGTGGCTGGGAACCCCAGTCAGTCCAGTAAATTGTACTGAATTAAAAGTGGTCGAAAAAGCAAGAACACCATTGGATTAAAAAAAAATCTGACAGATGCTCCAGTTTATATTCATTTACAACTCACCCAAGTCCGGGATGTAAAACAAGGGCCCTGGGTTTCTCCAGCCCCTTGGAGATCAGACATTTTCTATTGCCGCCATCCAGCTGGGCGACTTCAATCCGAGAAGTGCCCGAATCCGACCAAAATATCTTGTTACTAATCCAGTCGACTGCGAGTCCACCTAATCGCAATGTAAAGATATCACACATGATGTAAAGTTACATGAACACATGATGTAAAGTTACATGAACACGTATGTAATTTGTTGTGGTTTTGAGGCATATCGTTTAATAACTTTTCGGATACTTTGTAAACTGCTCATTTCCTTACCTGCCGATTCCAGCCCGGTAGTCACTATCTGCTGCACGCTGCTTCCGTTTAAGTATGCCTTCGAAATGGTGTCCAGAGTGATGTCAGACCAGAAGATGAGCCCCTGTTGATAATGGAAGTCTATGGCGATGGCGTTTTCCAGGCCATTTATAACGGAAGTGTACTCTGACTGATCGGTCGCCATGCGTCGGATATTTATGCGATTGGCAAAAAGGAGATATGCCTCTGGACCTGAGAACCAATGTTTAACGGTATAGAAAACTTGTAACTTGTAGAAAACGATAATGTGTGAGGTTTCCTTACCAACAGCTTTGCATCCCCTTCTGTCAGTCTTCAGTCTATAACCTTTGACACAGGAACAACTAAAACTGCCAGGAGTGTTGTGGCACTCCTGACTGCAGGCATCAACGCGCTGGCACTCGTCAATATCTGTTTGAAAATAAAAAATTGACGAAAACAGATTCAAAGGGTGGTACACTTCCGAACAATGGGCATACCAGTATTTAAAGTGATTTTAATTTTAATGTTTCTGAGCACACAGAAATGGATATAACGGCCAAAACCAGACTTAATATTGAGCCACCCTGTATATTACCTTTACAAGAATGACCATCCTCAAGCAGCTGGTAACCTTCTCTGCATCCGCACCTAAATCCCCCAATGGAATCCAGACACAGATGCTCGCATTGCGTCCCTTCATCGCTTTCGCAACTCGATCCGATATCTACTCGCACAAACCAGAAAAGTGGAAATAGAAACCCGTTAAGCAACTTGAAAAAGTTTACGAATCTATAAATTTGACGAGGACTCACGGCAGTTGGCCAAAGGTGCCTCATCGGACTTGTCGGCGCAGTCCGCCCTGCCATCGCAAAAGTGCTTCTGCCCAATGCATGTGCCGTCGTCGCAGCGAAACTGACCAGGCTGGCATGTGTGTTTGAAATCTAAGGAAGAAAGAACATCATTATGAAAGAATGAACATCTCAACTCAGGCTAAACAAATCCAATAATCATTAAAAATGAACTACACTTACCGCAGTCACTTTCATCGCTATTATCCGAGCAGTCGTCTTCCCCGTCACACTTCCAAGCATGGACGATACACTTGCCCGATTTACACTGGAATTGGTCTAGCGTACAGGGTGTCACAGCTGGAGAAAGAATTAAAAGCAATTTATAAGCCGATGAACACGTTCTGGATTTCATAATTTAAAAAAAAAAAACAATAGGAGATTAAATAAGCGATTTATTGGATCGCTGATCCGGTGTTCACAACAGGGGAGACAAACACAGTAAAAGAATATAATGAAATAAATAATGACAGTTGTTAGCAGCAGTCTTTTACGTGAGGTCAAGTTGCCGAAAACATTAGAGAGAAACGAATTTTCAAATAACAAAGGTCAGGGGCAGATCAGCTTTTCTCCACGTAGTGAAAGTTGTCTACCCGAGCAATTAGGGAAACAGGAAAACAAAGGAACTGGCCATTAAGGGAGACAAACGTTCGCCGCAGCAGCGCTCCCTCACCGCATTCCTTCTCGTCGGAGAGATCTTCGCAGTCGTAATCGCCATCGCACTTCCAAGACGAATTGATGCACATTCCGTCCTCGCAGCGAAATTCGTCGTGACGGCATTCGGGCTGTTGTTCTGCGAGCAGAAAATTTCCATTCAGTATGTGTTTTGGAGAAAACAGTCATCGAGGAAGAAAAACAAGCAAACCACAGTACTCACCACATTCTTCTTCATCTGACCAATCGCCGCAATTATTTTCCCCATCACACCGATATGTGTTGGAAATGCAGCGCGGATAGTCGCAGCGAAACTGCCCTGGCTTACAAGTGACCTCCTCCAGCGCTAAATGGAAGATTTTAATAAAATGTTCACAATTATCAATCGGGATGATGTGCTGCTAATGCTAAAAACTGCAGCTTTTGACATTCGACTGCTGACATTCGAGATAATAAGCATAAAATAGGGAAAATCAATGTCACTCTATCCTAATCCCGCTATTGGAAATAGCAACATTTCAAACCCATCATTCCTCTGATAAATAATAAGCCATAATTGACGTCTACTTTCTCTATGCACATAAGGAATTTTTTACAATTGATTTTTGCAAATTTCTAGTTTCACATTTTTCCCATTTTTAATTAAACATGGAAATAATGTGCTCTTATCAGATTTGTGTATTTTCTTAATAACGGTGAAAATATTAAATTTGACACAAAGAATTCAGACATTGTATAAGCTTATGCTATATTTCACATGAAGAAATTACATAATATGAAGTTCACGATACAAAGCGTTGGTTGTTCGAGCTTGTTAATTTAATGCCAGTATAGTTTATAAAAGTGAATATAATTTTATTCTACCATTATTTTGCTTTTTTCATTAAGAGGATTGCATACCAGAATAAGCCTTTTTTTCGAAATTATTTTTTTATTTAATTTTGGAAACTGATAGTAACAAATAAAATGTAGTAGGACCTAGCATAAATATTCTATTATTTATTTAAATTTTTTATTTAAATATATGTATATTACATTTCATGGAAATATGTTCGTACAGTTTACCAGACCCTCGACAATTAAAAACTTTACGGACATATTTTTATGAAGTGTAATATGCATAATATATTTATTCTGGTATGCAACCCTCTTAAGGGTACTCAGACAACTGAGCATAATTTTGAGGAATGAAACAGTTCCTGAATTTTTTTTATTTTTCGAATTGCACCTACACATTGTGACATTTTTCTGAATTCTGATTGGTGCATTGGTCTTGCTCAGGATTTTTTCACTTGCGATAGGAAAACGGTGTGCATAGGATTGATTTATGAGCATGCAAGATTGTGTTAGGGAAAAAATATGCAACTCAAGTCAGATTGGCATTTGAGCATGACCTAAATTTACTATTGCGCATGCCCGAGGTTAATACTCAAACCTCATAAAACTACATTTTTTACTTGCTCAGTTGTCTGAGTTCCCTTATTGTGAAAATGTGAGATTTTGAGCAAGTCATATGAATAAAAAAATTAATGTTTTGGTATGAAAATTTCTCAATTTGACAATGGTTGAACCCTGTCAGAGAGTCAATGCCGTGTAAAACGGACTAAGTCAAAGTACGAAATTGCTTACGGCAGTTGTGCTCATCGGAGGCGTCGCTACAGTCAATGTCGTGATCACACTGCCAGGACACCGGGATGCACGTGCCGTCGCTGCACTGGAACTCCGAGGAGGCGCACGTTCTTCGGGCTTTAATGAAAAAAAAATCATTACACCGAAATTTGTTTTTAACATCAAAAACAGAATTTGCGTAGCGTTTTCAAAAACAATCTGAAAAAAAAATTATTATTATTACCACAATCCTCATCGCTGTTATCCCCGCAGTCATCGTCGCCGTCGCAATGCCATTCCTTCCGTATGCACAATCCGCTGGCGCAACGAAACTCGTGACTGGTGCAGTTTGGATGAGCTGAAAAGAGAAATATCAGTAAGAAACTACATAGTTGAGCAGTTACTCGGCTACTTTTTTTTAACTGTTGCACTTTATTATATCTCATGCATAGGAAAATATTGCACATAGCCGAGCAGTTCTTCGGCACTGTATACTTGGTTGCCAAAGCAAGGTCGTCGACTTTGCAGAGGATGGTTATAAGGAAAAATTGCAAAGGAAATTCCCTTAGCTCTCAAGGAGCAAGCGTGCTACAGGAATTCCAATTAGCTTTCATTTGCATAATTTTCACGAAAAGAGGCTTGGGGATGGGAATTTCATGAAGATTTTCATTCCTGCGGTATTACTATCCATGTTTCATCGATTTTCCCCAAATAGTAATTAAAGCCGGATGCCATCTGAACAGGGGCAAATGGCAATAAAGGACGAGAAACGAACCAATGGGAATTTTGCAAAAACTAGATCTTCGGGCAAAACTCTAGCGCTGCCACTGATTGGAGACATTTTCGAGAAATTGATGTTGTTGTTTATTTTTTCAATCTAATTTGTCATGGCGATCAGAATAAGAAGCAAAATCACCACTGCTTTGTTGACCATCGAATACCAGGTGCCTGGTTGAAAGTACAGGTGTATATAAGAGTGGGAAATTACAAATTGGGCCTACATACTGGATATAACAAAACTTTCTTCTGAATATAATCATGCATTATTGCAATATCCAAATGTTCCATATGCACTGTATGTCTAGGCCCTACCTTAAAAACTGTCTTATGCCCTTTACCTATTTTACCTAATCTGATATGGATAGAGCCAAATACATGTACATTGCCGCAATGATTTCCTTCATACATGTTAGTATATTGTAGCCATCTAGTATCATCATTTCATGTGTAATGGGATTGTGACACTAACAATTATTGGATATTTTTATACAATTAATTATTTGTACCACGTATTACAATTTTTACATTACTTGATAATGGATTATTTATTTGCTATACCAACTCTGTTGCTCAATAAATTTTAAAATTAAGACTAAAATATGCACTATTTCACAGCGTTAGTTTTAGTCTAAGACCTTTTGGAAAGAACAGTGTCTCAGTCTTATTTTTATTCTTATTCTTAAGACAATACACATTTTTAAGATTGTCTTAGGCCCAAGACCTACCAAATGAGCCAAATATGGAACTAAACGACCATATTTAACTTTCTTGGAGTTCCAAAACGACTCATAAGTCTTAATTAAGTCACTTTTATAAAAGTGTATTGTCTTAAGAATAAGACTGAGAGACTGTATATATGATCAGGTTAAATATTTACTATATGCTATACCAACTCTGTTGCTTAATAAATTTTAAACTTAAGACTAAGACAGACACTGTTTCACAGTTTATTAGTCTATAACCATTTAAAAAAAAAACAGTGTCTTATTCTTAAGACAATACACATTTTTAAAATTGTCTTAAGACCAAGACCTACCAAATGAGCAAAATATGGAACTAAACGACCATATCTAACTTTCTTAGAGTTCCAAATTAGGCTCAATAGGTAGGTCTTAAGTCTTAAGACACTTTTATAAAAGTGTATTGTCTTCAGAATAAGACACTGTTCTTTCCAAAAGGTCTTAGACTAAAACTGTGAAACAGTGTCTCTCTTAAAATGTATTGAGCAACAGAGTTGGTATAGCATATAGTAAATATTTAACCTGATGGTTAGTGATCATACAACGAAATTTAATAATTTCTGATTAAGACAAACTTCTGTTAAAAGAAATAAATATTGAATAAACCAAATAATTGGAAAATATCTAGATGCTCCACTTTATCAGACAACAAAATGTAAAGTGGATAAAAAAAATGTTTCACTTTCTCCATATCAAGAATTTTGAGATTGATACAGTAAAAAAAAAAATCGTTCCTAAGGCCAACGCATCATATCCGCGAGATTTTTCGACCTGATCATAGGGCAACTTCTCATCTTTCCTTCGATTACAGGTTTCGACCTTATGTCACTGGATTTTCACTGGAATTTGCAAGTTCAACGGCTTTTTCTCCTGAAAGCCACGAGGGCCAAATTTCTCCATATCGTATGATAGGGATGCTAAAGTAAATCCGTATCTGAATTGTTACAATTTAAAAATCCACGCCTAATGCAAAAAACAACGTATTTACGTGAAACATCCTCATTTTATCTAAAGCAGAATTGATTTTCCTGCAGTTTTTGTATACAAATACAGAAAAAAAAGATCACTATTGGCGTGGGGAGAAAACAAGTACCACAATAAAGTATTATTACGCCAGGAGTGGATTTCTAAATTGTGATTTCGCATCTCTAAATTTTACCATCTCACGTATGGGGTTTACGAGCCTCTCCAGAGGGTGATAAAAGTGGAGTTTTGCAGTTTGGAATGGACGATATTAAGGACACCGAAGCGTGGATCTGTCCGAATTACACGCTTTGGATCACCAGAAATAAAAGCAACAACGGAATAATTTCAGCTTAGGTTGATTTTTCGGTGATCTTGAGGTTTCTTGTGTTTGAAACTTTTTTTTTCGTTGGTCGAGATTGTTTGTCATAACTTAGAATCAGAAAGATCTTAAAGTTAGCTTTTCAATACCATTAAAGTAAGATGGAAGTTAAGCAACCTTCTGATATTAATTTGCTCTGCAAAAAAAGTATAGCATCCTCTAATGAGGAAAAGTTTTCCAGTTCATTTTTTTTAGATAATAATGATAGAAAACCAAAATTCCAAGGCAACAGCAATTACGTTTTAATTGTTTCTATTATAATTCTTTACACGTTTACTTGTTTAAGGGGTAACTAAACTGCATGTTTTGCTATGGGGAAATTTTAAAACATACTTTTAAAAAAACTACTTGTTATAATACAAAAAATAAAAATTGATAAAAATGCAGTATTTTTGTAGCTACTGCATGATCAAAATTTCATAATTTTCCCATTTATAGGGAATTTATAGGAAATGTTAAATCAAAATTTACAATGCAAGTTTTAGGCACTGTTGGTATTGGTGTTTTGTTTCCCCTTTTCATACATGTACGCTCGTAGCAGAATTATATATCCAAAGCACTACAATTTGTAAAAAACGTTGAAAAACAGATGTAACTTTTAATTTCTAATACAGAACTATGTTAAAATGGAGAGTTAAAAATGGGAAATTCCTCATTTCTATACAATTTGAGACTAGAAAATGAGACAGCCGGCTAAAGTACAGTTCTACCAAAACGTGCATTGGCGTGCAATTTATATTCACTTCAATCATGCAAAATAAATAAATATTAAAATATTGAAGACTATCTTAAAATTTGTTAAATTTTATCAATATATGAAGGCAAGCATACATGTTAAATCAAAATTAAAGTAAGTTTTAGGCACTGCTGGTTTTTCTCTTCTCATACATGAATACTCGTAGCTGAATTAAAAATTCAAAATATTTATAATTGGTAAAAACGTGGAAAAACGAACTTTTAATTTAATATACATATATAACTCCTTGTTAAAATGGGGCGTTAAAAATGAAATTTCTCATTTCTATACAATTTGAGGCTAGAAAATGAGGCAGCCGGCTAAAGTATAGTTCTACCAAAACGTGCATTGTCGTGCAGTTGATGTTCACATCATCCATGCAAAATAAACAAATATTAAAACATTGAGGACTACCTTTCGGTAAATTTTATCAAGATAGATCTCCATTACCATGATCCCATTTTCAAATTAAAGATAAGGTTTAAAAAAAAATACTGCTGTCGCAAAAAAAGAGAGTTGGCACCAAAGGGTTAAAGGACCAAAACAGGAAAACCAAACCATTGTTTTTACAACGAACACTGCTTTGTAACGCATGTTCCTTGTCCTGTATTACTGGGCACGAATCAAATTGCTAGATTCAGCACAAGTTTGTTTCAATGGAAGTTTATTCACATTGGGTCGATTCCAAAAGGTGAAATTTCCCTATAACCTCCCCTAAGCCACCAACGACAGAGTTCTGGAGTCACACTTACTGCAGCTGAGCTCGTCCGAGTTGTCTCCGCAGTCGTTATCGCCATCGCAACGATACGACGTCCGGATGCATCTTCCGTTGGCGCAGGAGAATTGCTCCTGGGAGCAGGTGGGCAGTTCTGCAACGGAAAACGCCAGTGATTAGCGTTGAAAGATGAGAAAAGGTAGCCTGTGGTGACAGTTACTTGAATTTGGAAATGAGGAGCACGTAACAACAAAAAAGAGATGCATTTCCTACCACAACCAAGTTCGTCGCTGTGATCTCCACAGTCATTATCCCCGTCGCAGTGCCACCGTTCCGGGATGCATGTGCACTCTCCAAGCGCTGTGGGTGCACACCCGAACTGGTTGCGGGAGCAAGGGCACTTCGATGCCTCGACAACTAAATTTTAAAAAAAAACAGAAAAATTAAGAAAAAGTTTTCAATTGTGCATCGGTAATTTTTTCAAAATGAAAAACAGTCGCGGTTTCATGTCATAAATATATAGCATGAGGCAAGGCATGATCTCAAATGCATGCAGCTTTCCGATTGGGTAATCTGAAATTCCCGCCTTCGAAACCAATCGAACGCTGCATTTCAGACCATGCTATTCCATGCTCCACGCTGTTATTTGGTATAGCATGATGAAAGGCATAATCATAAATGCAGCGTTCCCATTGGTTTCCCGACGGCGCGATTTTGCGATATTGCCCAATCGGAATGATGGCGTTTCAGATTACGCCATGCTTCATGCCTGTAAACTGTTCTTACTTACAGTAAGAACAGCGTAGAGCATGGAATATCATGGAGTATGACATGGTCTGGAAATGCAGCGTTTCGATTGGTTTCCCGATGGAGGGATTTTCCGAATGCCCAATCGGAATGCTGCATTCAGATTACGACATGTTTCATGCCAATTCATGCCCCCAAACTGTTCTTACTTAGGGTAAGAACAGCGTGGAGCATGGAATAGCATGGAGCATGGCGTGTCCTTGAAATGCAGCGTTTCGATTGGGCAATCGGAAATTCCCTCCAACGGGAAACC
The DNA here is from genome assembly GCA_034698905.1 of Xestoiulus laeticollis. Classification (NCBI taxonomy): domain Eukaryota; kingdom Metazoa; phylum Arthropoda; class Diplopoda; order Julida; family Julidae; genus Xestoiulus; species Xestoiulus laeticollis. Next base: position 453 of record JAQGCC010001069.1, on the reverse strand, counting down.
AATCGAAAAGCTGCATTTCCAGACCATGTCATGCTCCATGCTCCTTAAATACTGGAATAATTTGATTTATTTCTTGAAAAAGTTAAAAATAACCAGCAGTTCACAAATCAGTACATGTACTTCTAAATGCCTTCCAGAAGTACTCTGAAGCCCAAAGATGTCTTCACCGCAGAGAACAAACCTAAGGGTATAAGAACAGCGTGGAATAAGAATAAGAAGAATAAGCCTAGGAATGAATTCCTGAAATCAGCGTTTCGATTCCCGATGGCGGGAATTTCCGATTTCCCAATCAAAACACCGATTTCAGGAAGACATTCCTATACGCTTATTCTCCCATGCTCCACGTTGCCCTTAACCAATACCCTAAAGCCCCCCACGAATCACCACCGTAAAACGGAAATCACTTTTACGTCGAGAGATCGGCATTCACACGTGACGGCGCAATAGTTTCCA
>JAQGCC010001068.1:0-27045 GCA_034698905.1 Xestoiulus laeticollis | reverse complement strand
TAGTCGTCGAATAAGCACTACTTGTGTGTTAAAAGTATACAAATAAGTACTACTTATACCACTATGAATTCCGGCCTAACACATGGAAAATACAAAGTGACACCATCATGTATACATGTATTTATGAAAACTTTAAAATGGTGAATAGCGAAAGAAATAAAATTCAAAACTATGTAATAATCAATTCCTAAAACTTTTTTTTACACAATATGCTTTAAAAGAAAATGTAAATTATAACTATTTTACAAAAATGAAAAATTCAGTTATAAAGTATTTAGATAGTTAAATTAAATGGTAGCTAGCAGCTAGTTGCATGTACATGAAACTAGGTATTTAGTACTGTACAGTAAATATTAAAATAATCCAACATCTTAATATAAATTATGTCTATTTTATATCACTTCTATAGGAACAGATGTAAAATTGTCAGAAACCTTTCTTTAGAAAAAGTCTATATGCACAAGTTAGCAATTTTATCAATACAAATGCATTTAGGGGACGTTCCCTTCCTATTAAAAATTCCTTTAGCATTTCCAGAAAAATACCGGAAGGAAGAACCCATATCCAAAATACTTCTATATAGTTGAACAATGAGATAAAACCGGAAACGAGAAAGGTCGAATCGTTAACCTGACATTAGCCGGGATCTATTTTAATAATTGATCTTCACAGTGGTTTGAAGAGCTAAAATAGGTTCTTGAAATCCTGACATTTCACATTCTTTCGTCAGTAACCGTTGATGCCAATGTAAACATTTACGTGTACTGTATTTCGTCGCATGCATTTATTATACTCTCGTTAATTAATGTTGCTGAAATGATATGCCAGGCATGCAAGCTCCACCCTGCGGAGCGATTTCACGCCGTAATTTCTGCTACATGTTACATGATAAAAAAAAAACAACCCTTGTTTTGCATAGGCCTAAACGAGCATGGGCAAAAAAAACGACAAAAATTGGCTCTGACATTTGGGAATGCAGGCTTGACTAATTTTATTGAATTTTGTCCTGCTTGATTCGATTTAGCGTCAAACCCGTGTGTCTTTTCCTGTGCCCAAATCAGCTGAAATTGGATTTAAAGTTGAGGGTCTATACTATTGGGAATGGTAACTTATACCAATGGTCAGAAAAATGGTTGTTAAAAAAAATGCAAATACGAAAATATTTCAATATACAGAAATTAGAATTGATATTTCGTGTATTCATACTATACGTTTCAATCACATGATATACATGTATATCACTCATATTATGTTTGTTTTTCAAAATCTGGATTTTGATTGCTCCAACTAAAATTCAGTGCCATATCCCTTGAATGAATTAAAAAAAATACCTGGAATGTCATATATTTTATATAATTTAAAAAAGAAATAGAAAAAGCATAAGATAACCGACGCTGAAATACGAACCACATAAGTAGGCCTATTTATAAAACAACACCTCACGAAATATAAACACTACGATGAAAGTTCGCCTTTGTGTCAGGGTTCTAATAAAATATGTAATATATCGGAAATGCCAACGAACTTCGGTTAAAGGGAACGAACTTATGCTGTATATAGATTTATGATCTGTTACACCATGGCAGGTTACAATTCACAAATACCATTGCCAGTGGTTTAATATCAAATATCTTAATGTTAAGATTATTGGGATTTGAGAATTCAATGATAAGATTTGATGGAATTAAATAGCGGATTTTTAAAATAAAACAACAGGGTTTCCTCATGCAGTCAGGGATAGTGATAATTTAAGGAAATTCAACATGTAGATATCACAAAATGTACTTGGCTAGCAATGCTTCTATAGAAATGGGGGATTCCCATATCAATACATTTTTCGTAAATTAAAATTTATATCTGTTTTACATGATTTTATACCAAAACAGCACTAATTAAAAAAAAATGTTTTTATAGCTATGATTTTTAATTGATGAACAGATATGGTAAGACCTCATTCACACCAACGTTGATGTAGATCAACTGATGTGGATCAAGAAATCTTTTGCGTGTTAATTCACACCGCAGAACTCAGTTAAACTGCATGGTCACATGACTTAGCTAGTATATAGTGCCCTGTATACTTGGTCATGTGACCAGTTTAACTGAGTTCTGCGGTGTGAATTAACACGCAAATTTTCTTCATCCACATTAGTTGATCTACATCAACGTTGGTGAGAAGGTGTTACACATTCTTCACACCATGTTCTAATTTTAATAGTATAGATCATTTAATGAACAATTTTTCTCTAAGCTGCAAAACAAATTCAAGGCATATTGTGAAACTTCTGGTTTTTTATTCGTAGAGATGGTCAGGGAAAATTGTTTTAAAAACTAGAAAAGTCAAGGAAGCTGAAGACAGGGTTTCTGGGGAATGCTGATTAAAATTCTGACAAAATGAACCTAGTTTTACATTGATGCAAACATTTTTTTAATAAAAATTTCCAACTAGTGCAGTGAAATTTTAAATTTCATATACTTTCACAGCACATGTTGTTATCATGACTGAATTTTAAGGTTTTTACACCTCACATTAAACCTCATTAACTCGTATTACTATCCCATTATATTTCCCAGAATATTTTTTTTTTAATTTAAAAGGATTAAGTACAAGTCAAATTATATGTAGACCTATCTACATGTACATGTATGTTGGAGTTGTTATTAAATAAACAAACAAAATGATAGAAACTTTGTTCTTTATAACTTTTTATTATAGTACGATATCATTAAAACATGCACGTGTCCTCGATTGGTACCGTTCGATGTAATAAACAACACCTGTAATACCTCGTACACGCTGTATATGTAAAATTTCGTACGCTGACTGATTTTTAGAGTACTTTCAATCCTTTGAAAGGTCAACTGGATCTTCCGATTGTTTTCGTAAACATGTTTGTCGTGAGCCTACATAATGCGATATATCCCATAGTTGTTTATCAAAAGCGACAAATTTTGAAACGTTGTTTTGAAGGCCTAATTCTTTAAATCCCCAAAAGACAAAAAAAAGTAGTTTCGTTCAACTAGGCTGCTTACAATATGGGTTTACTCTGGTCGATATTTCTTTCATCTATCTGTTGTGGGACAACATTAATCTACTGGCTTACATACGTTTATTTATGTCGTGATTCACAGTGTGACCGCTTGCAATGGAAGGGGAAAAAAATCCACAGACTATAAAGCTGGACAGAGTGATTGATAAAGTTCTCCCCTGTATTTTCAATTAATCAAGGCTAGAATGACTCGGAGACTGACATGTGGTCAGTCTTGCGGTCGAGAGACGAAAGATTGGGATCTTTTAATGATGAAAAACGACAATGAGAAAATACTTCAAACGGAAGTCATGTTCAGAGGCTGGATCTACTACACTAAAGATCAATTGCTCAAATGTTGACTAAAACATAAATTTCTACTAAAAAGGCTGTTTCATGCTAACTGCATAAAATCAATTTGGACAAAACAATGTACATGTACATTTATACAAATTATAATAGGACAAAATCATTTCAGTAAAGTGCACTGCATCCTTCCAGCTACCTTGACCTTGCCAAGAAAGTGTCATTTTTAACTTTTGACTAATGTGCATGCCATGACCTCAATGCGTTTGATAAGTGGGAGAAATAATTAAAATTTATCATAAAGAGCATTTGTTTTCCACTGGAATCATCAGTCGCTATTCGTAGTTATTTTTTGTCGCGATGAAAAATATGAAATTATGAATTATTCTCGAAAACGACTCTCATTATATGAAAATGCGATAAAGTGCGAGTTATTTCCCATTTGTCATATCTTTTTCGTTCGGGCCCATTGTCAAGAAACTGATTAATTGTAAATATTATCGTTTTTTATATACCACGAACCTTCGTTTTGAGAACATGTTAGGGCCTTAGTAGATAGCTTTGTTGTAAACTTCTAAGCAAGGTTATTTGCCAAATCTCCTTGAATTTTTTTTAATATGGAAAATTCATAATTATCAATCCCCTCGCCCCTCATCAGCACTACACCCACCCATGCATCCTTAATTAATGCCATTTTGGTATTCATGATTTTATAAACCACGAGGAACGTGTTATCTGCATTTTTTAACGTAAATCAGGTTACTTTTTGGCATTTTCCCTACATTTCATATCAAACTACCTTCCTTGCATTTTTTTTTGTTATATGAATTTCATTACCATAGTAACTGATACTCAACGACACTTATTTGAATGCGAGGAAATTAATAAATCCGAAGCTATTTGAAATACAATGTAATGTACTTTAGTAAATGAATTTCAATTAAAAATCCAATACTACTTTAGGCTCATTACACGTGGTATAAGTGGTTATGAAGCATTTCCCCCCGTTTGTTTTACAATATTAACAACAAAGGTTTCTATCAGAAATTAAATTTTAACTGCCATGACTTTTCCAGTTTTTAAAACATTTTTCCAAAACCTTCCTGACGACTGAATAAAATTCAAAAATAGACAATATGCACGACTTACAACTTCTTGTCCTGCTCTGAAAAAATTATTTTGGAATATCTTAAACTCAATTTGATATCACACATGGTACTATTAAAACATTTCTTTGTCATACAGTATGAATTGAAAACCAAAACTATTTACAACTAAGCTTTTTAATATAATTTTAGCTAATATTCATGCTATTAAAAATAGCTGTACGAGTAGACAAAATATATATTTTTGCTTTTTGAGGTCCTTTTTGACAAACTTTCACACATCCTAGAGAGCTAAAATTTTGTATACAGCTCAATCTAATGGAACATTTTAATCTATCATTTCAGATTCCCTGAGAATTCCAGTTTTCAGGTTTTGTGTAATCACTTATATTTCAAAATGTATTGAACATGATGTGGTATATACCCAAGTATAGAATAACGGACATCTTTAGTAAACAGGTAATCCTGGTAGACTGTCTCAAGATGTTTTCGACTTTAGTCTCATGTTGGAAAATCGGTAATATTTGACCACTTTAGCACTTAATTCTCCTTCAATGCTCACCTTGGGGATCTAGCATTGTTGGAAATGGAGAGCAAAGAGGGAAGTTGTGAAGTGGTGTATAAGATGGTCCTTGGTCCCAATAGTGTTAATTAATGGTGAAGATTTTTTGGAGCAACAAGACCCGGAAACGGAAATGTGGGTTACGAGATTCATAGGGAATAATGGTGTCGTTATAATTAAGCTCTTGCAAATCATAAATTGCATACGTTGCAATTTCTTTGGCTGACGATCCTGGTGGCGCTTTCTATTTTGTCGAAATTTTATTTTGTCTTAGACGAAATAAAAATCGGACAAATTCATAACATATGCTAATGTTCCTTTGCGCGGAAAGTGGATAAAATATATGACTTCGCCAAATTTTTTTAAAAAAATCCTTGTCTTTGATAAAATGAAAAAAATCTGACAAATTCCTGGGTAATATATGTGACAACATTAAATTTAAAGAGGATAAAAACAGTTTTTTCCCTGAATGGCCATCAAATGTGATGCCATTGAAACGCCTTTACCATATGACTGAGGTATTCATCTTCTTAATTTCAACCACGACAAAATGACGTATCTCGCCCATGTGCACGTGCAAAACAATACAAACAATTCGTCCGATTTTTACTTCGTCTTAGTCGAGATAGTAAATGTGATCGGGGCTTATAAATTATTCTTATGTTAAAATTATAAATTCCGGTAATGATTTCAAGTATTGTTCCGCTCAATATCTTAATGCAAAACAAGTGAAATTTTATAAATTTCATTTTTATAATTTTTGAATGTTAGCTTCTACTCACAGCTTCTGAGCTTTGCATGATTGCCACCCCATGTCTTAATTTTTGAAACCATTAGAAACAGATCTTTAGATGGCTTCCTACGATGCTCTATCGTGTACATCCTTAATATATAAAAAAGTCGATAAAACATTTGATAAATCCACAGGAAAGTAGAGGAGGGGAGGTTGACGGCATGTCAGACAAATAATGGAATTTGACAAGTACAATATCCGTCGAGTGAAGCAACACTACCTTTAAATCCTTCATCGAAACGAGAGCAAATTGTCGTCTCGTGTAACTCTTCGCTATTTAAGTCCCTCTCAGCCTTGAGCCACCATCTTTTACATTTGCATATTTTAAACCACAACTAAAATAGAAATAATTATTCGCTTTTGGCACTTTTTCCAAACCGACTCTTCTGTTCTTTCGGTATTTCCAGATGTACGAGACGTTCAAGGGATCATATAACACTTTTGGTCCCGGAAATACTGAATGAATATCGCATCTGACATATTTAGTATACTAACTTCCGATTTCTAGTATTGTGGATGAAGAAAACGGCACATTTTAGTGTAAAATTGAGTGGTCTTGACTGTGTTATGGTATATTGAAAGCTCATATGACGCCAGGGGTAAATGATGTTACATATGGCTGGTCATGTAAAGATAATTTCCAATATCCATATATCGGCCATGTATATTATATAAAGAACAACTTGCAATTGCCATATCTGTGATATTTTCTATATTTGAAGACAACTTGGCTAGATGCATATGTACATCTATGGACAACTTTCAATGACCATGTACATCTTTATACAACTTCCAATGACCGTGTACACCGTGTTACAACTTCCAATGGGAATATACATGTATAAACAACTTCCAATGGGTATTTACATGTATAGACAACTTTCAATGACTAGCATGTATAGATATAACTTAATTGCATAACATATTTAATTTGCTATATTAATTTGCTATATTTAATATTAACGTTTTCAAAACGATTTTTGATTTATAACAGACTATAGGTTGGGACTTTTTGTGAAGTTTTTGTATGAAAACATTTCCTAGAATCGTTGGAAATCATGCAGCTTTCTTCGTAGTACAGGTGTATTAGAAATTTAAAACAACATCTATAGTTGAAAATAGGCCACAGTTTACTTTTGCGTCAATGTTATTTCGTAAATTGGCGTGCACTCGAGTGTATACAGCGAATTAAAGCCATGTAAATTAGTGGTGAGGCATGTTTTATGTAAGTTGAAATTTTTCGTCGTTTCGATTGGCTAATTGAAATCGTGCCGCGTTTTTAGCAGACCAGTAGACATTTCATCTTCCCCTTTTGTGTTTCTCATTCGGCTTAATTGAGTGGGCTCGCCAGGGGGTAATTTAGCCGCCTTTGCACTTAATTATTCATGTCCAGTCCAGATCGTTGGCGATTTAACGAACGTATAAAACGGGAGCCATTAATCCCAACAACGGCCAGCCGTAAATACTAATTACGAGTATTTAATTAAGGAGTCATTAAAAACGATGAGGAGGTTTCCAATGAAAACCTAATTTGATATTGGGGTGGTCAGACATTTGAACGACTGACCCATATTATGTGCACGGGTTTCAATTGCACCTGCTTTAGTCAGCTATTTTTTTATTTTTCTGACATGACTTTATTTTGGTTATACCTGTACATGCATACCTTGATAGACCCGTTTGCAGTTGCCATGGTAACGGCCGTTGGGATCTGTCTGAAGAGACCAGAATGAAACAATGAAGGAAAACTATGTGGTTTTTCTGTCTTAAGCAGTATTTCAGATTGTCAGGTCTCAAAACGTGGAATTTTAACTTGTGTAAAATGGAAAATGTCTAAAAGCATCATGTGTAAAAGAATATCCTCTCTAAAAGCATAAAATGCACAAGTCCTGACTTGGGACACATGTATAAATGAACTTTTCTGAAAGCATATTTTTCACTGGTCCCAGAGTATGCTTTTAGACCAAAAACTACAAAATTAAATGTCTAAGTCTTAAGTCTTAGCACTGTCTTCTGTAAAGTGTGATATTCTTAAGAATATTATTTTTAACTGACTTGACATGAATTAAGAGAAAAAAGCTGCAATTATTTCATTTAATTAGAAGAACACTCCTGATTTAATGTAAAATATCACACGTGAATATAAAAATTAGGACCAAATGCAAAGAAGATTAAAGAAGGTTTATTAAAAATGATTGTAAAAAATAATTTTGGTTTATTCTTAAATGACCCACGCATTTAACGTTTATAATGATCACGTGAAAAATAATATAAAGCTAAAATAATATGAAACTGATATAAGTAGCATTTACACGCAAAACAGTTCTGCTACTTAGCTTTTTTTCACTTATTAAGACGTAAGACATTAGTCTCCTTCACGTGAGCGCTGATAAGCACAAGCAAACAGTGCTTTTTGGCCTGTAATTAGATGTGCGCATGAACAGCGCATGCGCACATCTAATTACGCGGGAAAAGCGTTGACGGCTGGAAGTCAAAAGCAATCTCGTGAAGGAGCCTATAGACTTCTTAGTGATTAGTCTTGGCTTAAGACTTGTTTTAGAAAAAAAGCTTAAGTTGTAGTCCTAACATTAAACAGCAGAAAAACATGTCTTAAGACTAAGATTCACCCCTGTTTGGAATAGCAAAGCTATTAGATTAACCCGTGCTTTTCTAGTAAAAAACTGCCCACGTTTGATATTTGTCAGGATTTTCTCCCATTTCATCCTGACAATGATGGTAACACCCGCTCAATGTTGGCGAAATCGATGTTTACCCCTATGACAATAATTGCAGCAATCGTCTCGTTTTTCTACTCTTTTTGAAATTGAGTTTGGGAGTTTTCACATGATGCTGATTGCCATGGCAACGCCATGGAGATTTAAAAAAGATTGATAGTTTGAGCCAGGCTTTTTGCGCAGTATTTCCCAACGTATTTTCGCTCGATTTACTTCTCTGAGCCGCTACCTGTCCCACTCCACTTCCTGTCTCATTAACAATGGATGTCGTGGGACTGTCTCGGCATCCTCATCTATCCCCTCGTTATTGATTCTCCTATACCGAATTTACCCCTTCTTTTACTCCCCCTCATCCTCATAGGCACAACTCAATCCCGAAATTGCGTGCTCGCAGATTGTACTGTCGGAAGTTTATCGCGTTTCAACCACTGTCCAAATGGTCAAACAGCACGCGAGGTCAAACGGTGACCTTTGGTTACCTGATAAGGGTTCTCAAAGTCGGACTCTGGCGGCAGAATGATGAAATAATGCTGAACGATAAGATGATAGGATGTGATTGGCAGCACGACTCAATGAAATATATCTCGGAAATTACGTGAGATATTGGTCGCATTCCAGCTTATTAAATTAAATAATTCTACCAGATTTCAAGATTGTTTTTTGAAAGCCACGAAGGGGACAATATTTTGATGGCATTAGAGTTCTAGCGAGCCTTCATTATTTCTTTTCATGGTCGATGTGGAGGAATCATCCTTTCTTGTGATGGGAGTAAGGATATCAGAAGCTTCTTAGAATAGCAATAAATAACCGATAAATTACAGATGATGTGTGGACATTGCAATAAAAACTAACTGGGAGAAATCTGTTCTCTATTCAAGGTTGAAATCTGTTCTCCAAGGCAGTAATCTGTTACTCGGTTTTCCATGTTAAATTATATGAGTGATGCCTGATTCCCATTGGACGGAAAGTAGCGCACTGCTCGCTGCGGGCATGCGCACTTCAATTGCAAGTTGGCTGCTCTCAGTAGAGGGCGCTGTTGAGATAGAAGATGGAAGTTGAAACACAACTAACTTTTTTTTGCTACCGGCAGAATTGATTCCGTCCAGTCGGAATCAGGCATGATACAGAAGTGACTTCTTATATATAGGGCCTACACTACTTCTGTTCTCTGCCAGGCTGAAATCCGTTCTCCGCCAGGCTGAAATCCATTTTCTGCTTAGCCTAGCTGAAATCGTTTTTTCTATACTAGGCTGGAATCTGTTCTCTATTAGGCTAAAATCTGTGACCACAACTACGGTGCATAGTATTAATAACTTTTAATGCTCTTTTTAATTAAAACATCCGAAATGATAACAATTTTTTTGATATTATATGAGGACCTTGCTTATATATACTCAAGTATTCAAGTACCTGTTTTGTTATAGCAGCTTCGATATTTTTTTCAAAAATAGCATCGGCGAACGAAACTGCATTTTTTATTAGAAATCCATTTTACAAACAAAATTTATTCGTTGAAATATGAGTATGTACTGAAATTACAAATATAATCCACATTAAGAACCTGGAATAAAAATTCATTTTTCATATTTTCAGTTAATCGGTGAGCATTTCTGGTGGAAATTGAGATTTCGGCAGTACAAATTCAACGATGAGGAAGGGTTTTAATAAAAGGACCAATAGCCTCATTCAGCTGGGTCCAATAGGACATCATCGTAATATGCCAGCAATAATACCGGCCAGGTGAGTTCATATGAATTTCTCAGTTCCTTGAGTTTTTGCAGATTAACTTAATCAAAATTCGGTGAAACCTTCGGATAAAAAATTAATAATTGACACGAATGGGTCACTAGCCTGGCTTGCATTCAGTTTTTAATATTTATGAATGTTGTGTATAAAAATAGGGTTACTCACCTCCGTGTACCTAATATTTAACCTTTAAATAAGATGGAAAAGTTGATTAAAATGAAAACCTGATGGGAATACCCTCGAGTTCCAAATTGCATGATATTTTGCGAAATTTGCGAAAATGGGCTGTTTTTAATCTTGTTATAACCATGGTTGTGAAAATTTACCACGAAAATACAGTATAAATGCATATCGAAGTACGATATAAAAACCTATAATGAATATCATTTTCAATAAGGAATTTTTATAACCTTTAATCTGATCCCCAATGGAAATATGCTACCCAATTTTTATATAAAATGAGTGGGGGTTGTTATGCCCATTCCGGATCAACACACATTCAAGGTTCCATCATTTCTGGAAAAATATGAGCTGTCAGGAAAATTATAGTCTGGTAAAACTGCATTTTTTAGTATAACAGAACTTCAGCATTGTGTCCTGTTTATAACGAACAGCAATTCGATGTCGTAGGCCAGAGACAAATTGAAATTATCCTGTTGTGTCTTACGAGCGTATCATATTTTCATTGATATAAAAAATTGTCTTTATACGCTCGATATAACGAACAATGGATCATCCTCTTTTCGTTTGTTATATCGAGAGCAGACTGTTTTTGCAAGTCGAGGATGATTTTCAACGAAAGTCTTTTAATGTAATGGGAAACATAAAATCAGGCCAATAAAATCGAACTTAAATTGACTGTTTTCGTATATCCTGAGAAAACTGATAGTGGCATGGCCTATATTTAATATCTGCTTTTAGTGTTCTTCAATCACTCGTTGCTTATATGCGTATTTGAACAGATCCAATAGCAGCCTTTTTATTTGATCGAGAGTAAGGTTTGGATAATGGGTGGCTTCTTAATAGGGTTATTACGTCATTTTAACCCCACTTGACATGAAGAGTACATGTACGCGATACTAATGTCTTGTCTAGTCTTATCCAAATGGCCGTGAAAATGTTCGCTGGTAATGTTCCAGCCTTTGCAACTAAGATTTCATTAAAGAAGCAAGGTGCTTCTATGCAGATTTGAGTAATGTATCATGCTTCTGACAACCCGATCGATATTCTAATGAGTTTCGTTTATTGGGCACCTCTGTACAATGGGTATTTTCAAATGCATTGTGGGCAAAATTGTAGAGGTTTCATCCAACTTTTTTTAAATAAAAATTTCAACTTTAAACTCATTTTAAAACTTTTAAAACCAAAATTTGCAACTTAAAATGTCAACAATTTACAAACTTTGGTATATAAATGAAAAAAATCAGGAATAGAAAAATAATTGCATATTGGCTATAAAATACACAAAACAGATAGAAAACCTGGTGTTGTCTGTAAAATTAAATTTTGATACACTGTAGTCAAGAAAAACTATTGTAAAAATTTAGGGAAGTTGAAAATTCCTACACAATGATAGAAAAAAAATGTAATGTAGTCTCATTTGGGCAGAAATTACAACTGTGACCTGATCTGAAGTGAACAAATTGACCATTTTATCTAAAAATATCCGTTGAAGAACATTTAGAAAATGGCAGCTGTAATTGGTTTAATGTTTCATTAAGGAAATGAATTATGCAGTAATGCAAATGATGTTACGCTTGTCTGAACCACTGATTGGCACAGAGATAGTCCTAGCAGAGCGCCCTCTGTGAAAAAAGGTCAAATTTACTAAGCGTATGATAATGGGCTAAATCGCTGGAGAACGGTAATTAATCTAGGCTTCTGATTATGATAAAATGAGATTAATCGTAAAATTATAAACTCTTTCTTGAAGAAGGCGATAAAAGTGGAAATTAATATCAGAGTAATATTTCTAGCTAGTCGTGTACAACAGTCTTGTGTTTTGTTGCATCATGTTTAATAAATCTCGCGAAAGCTCGTTTAACGAGGTAATGGTAGTAATTTCTTTGTCAATTATGTAGGCATGTATCCATAACACAACGCTTAGAAAAGCTAATTTCTAATGCGAGCATAGGAAAGGGGTAAAATGTTGATAGAAGGGGTAACATTTTGGGATGATGTACTCCCCTATGTTGTTCTTTAGCAGTTGAAAAGTATTCGTGGAAAATTTGGGAGCAATTGGATGAGTAGATCAAAAGTTTTTCTGGTATATAGCATAGAACCTGGTAACCGAGAGCACCTACGGTGCTTTCTCAGCCTTGCCACCCATGAGAATGCTGGTTTCAATAAAGAAGCCCTTATTTGAAATACAAGGAATGTAAATAGAGAAATTTCTTATCGCACAAAAGTTCCTAAACTTATTTGGGTTTTTCCTACCATTACTATCCAGTTGCCATCGTTTTCCTCCCATTTACCTTAAAGATTGGAGCCAACGCGAGACTCCATAAAAAGTATTAGGGGGAATTTCCCAGTTTTTACGGAGTCTCCCTTGGTCGATCTTTTCGCTGCGGCGAGGGTTGGTAAGCCGTCAGCCACAACATTAGGCTTTTCAAAGGGATTGGGAAGTGTCAACGTAAGTCGGCCAGCCATCCGAAAGTATAGGCTTATTCTAACACGTTCGGGAAAAAAATGGCGACGGCTGTATTGATGCCGTAGGTTTTGTTAGCTCGTTTTGTAAGCCATCTGTAATAGGTATGTTAACAAACGAACAGAATAAACATGTGCGCTTTATATAGCAGATATAGCCACATACTCACAAATATACATACTTTTTTATATTTGTATACTAGATACATGTTGGGTAGACATTTGCAGTGACAAGTTTATTTTATAATCTGCATTACAGTTAAACCACCTGTAGAATCAACATTCCCCTTAGCAATAGGTCGAGCCAATCAGAAGTCATTATTTTCACATTGGCTGAGCAAATGTTAGATCAGTTATTGTTCAGGCACCTACTACTCCACAAGGGTATATAGGGTATATAGGGTATTCTCGCTTGTATGAAAGTTTAACTTTGAATACATACTCGAATAAATGCATGAAAATAACATATTAATCAATTTATATGTCTAGGCCTGGGGTCGGCAACCTGCGGCTCGCGAACCGCATGCGGCTCTTTCGATGTCAAGTTGTGTATATTCCATAATACACCATAATACAAAAAGTGGCTCTTTAAAAACTGAGAAATTTTTTAAATTATCACTTTTGGCTCTTCCGTCTCAAAAGGTTGCCGACCCCTGGTCTAGGCGGTCAGAGTACTGCATGACTTAATAGTGTACCATAAGGGTACGGATCTGGGTCAGCCCTTCTAGCCAGAGTTATTGCAATCAGCTGTCCATGTCTACAAATCTACCAACACATGCAGAATTTGTTGGGTCTGTTTAAGTATCACGAATGGCACTTTTAATTGCTGCAGCTGATTCGTGTTGCTGTCACGCATAAAAAACCCGTACATAAAATGTAATAAAATGACGATTATAAAGATGCATGCATGGTATAGTTTGGCAAATTATGAATCATTTCAAAATTCCAGCGCCATCTTTGATTCATCTTGCGTAATTGCTACCTGTCAGCCTAAGTTGCCTTGAACTAAATCCTAATTTTGCACAAAAAGCTGTTGTTACAGTTTATCAATAGTAAAGCGCTATTTTTATCAGGTTATTTTAGCATTTTTTTCCCAACATTCATCGTTAAGTTTGACATTGATTAAGCATGGGGAGCTACACTTGTAAGGTAACAATGTCAATCACGCTTGAAGTCGTCTCAGTTTAGCATTTCTGAAGTATTTGCTAGACTCGTTATAATGAGGCCTTCGTTTGCATACATTTTATGTAGGAAACTTCACCGATAATTTTTTTTATAACACTTTTAAATTATAACTACATGTACATGATTTTAATTTCATGAAAATAAAAGTGAAAATTTTCTTGTAAATAACAATTTTTGACATGCACAGACGTCACATTTTTGCTGGAATAAATTGTGGAAATCCTAAGTTTATTTCTCGAAACTCGTTTTCGTATTACACATTGTCGAAACTTATTTAATAAAGTGTCTCAGGTGTTTATTTTACAATCATTTTGTTTTTTCCCTTTAATTTTTGGCGAATATTGAGCCACTTATGACATTTTTCCATATCGGTACTGGTCTCTCGTATTCCAATGACGCACAACGGTTGCCATGGCAATACTCAAATAAGATGATTGGATTTATGGATCTTTTAAATTTAAGGATAAAATACGAAGCTGCTTTGTTTCATCAAAATTTAATATTTACGTTTGACCAAACTTCGAAAGAGATTTGTGAGGAATTAGAGCCTATATGGAGCTTTTTTGCCCAAAATGGATTATGGCTTTTTGACGGTATAGGTTTTATAAATGAGATTTCGAGGAAATTCAAGCGTTAAATTATTTGCGTAGAGGATTAACTAATAAATTTCTTGAATCCACACGCGGTGATCGAGGCTTAAGATTTTTCTTATATTTAATAGCTGAGATTTGTCCATTCATTACAAGAATATTTGATGGAGTATCTATAGCTTTTTTAATCCTATATATAAAGATTAATTTGGCTTCTACCATTGTTCTCTACCCCAAATTCGTAGTAATCTGTTCGAATTTGTAAGAAATGGAGTTGGATTTTGATTACAAAAGTCTGTTTAAATTTGCTGCTAAACAGCTGAAAGTAAATTGTCACGTGTTCAGTGGTTATATATCTCTTCATTGAAATACCATTTAATACGCATTGCAGTCACTTTTATCTCTCGTATACCAAAATCTGCTTTTATCCTCTTTAAATTTGGCGTGATCACGCATTTCATTCACATTCAATATATCTATTTTACCAGGAATTTGTCCAACTTTTATAATTTCTTGTATGATTTTATAAATCTTGTGACTGAAGCACCACTGACAAACTGAACAATATGAAGATTTTTATACATTTACGATGGTTTAAGTAATTAAATATTTTTTTAAAAATTTGGAGAAATTGCTAGGCAATTATAATACTTTAGATCTTGTAGAAAATTCTACAATCTTCCAAATATTCTTGGGATAGTAAATATTATGTGTGCTTGTAATTTCGAGAGACTTTAATGGAATTCTTACCTTATAATGACGCAGTGATTTTCGTTATCAGTATGCATATTGCGATACATGTTGTCTGCTAATGCATAAATATGAGGAGGATTTTCGTACGTGCCCTGAAAAATAAGAATTCAAAACATGCTAAATTATTTCCCTTTTTCCAATTTTTTTAAGAAGTGAATTAATTTCAAACTTCAGAAACGAATTGAAGATTTGCGTCACTGAAATTGCTTGAACATTTTTTTTTATTTGGTTTCTGAGACGATATGAATGTGCATGTAATACTTAGTTACATGTATCAGAAAATGAGAAAATGTACACTCGTACTATTTGGTTAACCTGATCATTTCCCACATTACTTGGAGACGATTAAATTCAACCGAATTTTGACGTATTAGATCATAAAAAGCTTTCAAAACTGCTTTTTAAGAA
This sequence comes from Xestoiulus laeticollis, assembly GCA_034698905.1. Lineage (NCBI taxonomy): Eukaryota > Metazoa > Arthropoda > Diplopoda > Julida > Julidae > Xestoiulus > Xestoiulus laeticollis. Next base: position 11,186 of record JAQGCC010001068.1, on the reverse strand, counting down.
TTTTTCGAGGGATTTGAAAAATGAGAAAAATTATAAAATATAATATTGTAAGTGCATGTTTAATGTAGTACTATTTACAAATTGAAACTTTTTCGTTTTTAATCGAAATTTTCATGTACTATCATATAAATGTAAATACGTTATGATAACGGTTCAATTATGTTTTCAGTGCATTTTTCTTAAAGATGCGAATAGTAAACTTAAGTTTGAATTTATGTACTTCTAATGTTGTTTTTTATACTGTCGCAATTATAATACTCACGGCGCCTTGGTACATTTCCACTTCCTTGTCTGTAAAATATGGCATTTGCTTGAATGGATTGACGCAAATGAGTACTGGCCCGATGTATGTCTGAACATTTGAGTTAAGGTTGGTTTAATCAACACTATAAATTTATAAAAGAACACTATTATTAAAAATAACAGTAAATGCATCAGTACCTAGCTGTACTTGAAATAATGGAAATTTAAACCCAAAACCAAACGCTATAGGCTCTTAGGATATAAAATTGAACAGTAATAATTTTACAATTTTGGTATTCAGTGTTGTTTTTTAATATACAGGGTGGTCCAAAAGTAAGGGCCAACCTACTTTTCTTCTGAACTCTTACAGTTATGACAATTTTGGTAATTTGTTTAAATAGGAAGTCATGTGTGCTCTATCCACTGAGGTTATTAAATTTTACCTATGACCACTTTTTCATGGAAACCCAAATTATAACTTTTTAGCCATAACACTTAGGACAATATTTAAAATTAGGAAAAAGACGATGGTGCACTGACTTTTGGACCACCCTGTATATAAACTGGGAATAATAAGCTTAAAAATAACAGTTACCAGAAGGAAAATATGAAATAATTGGGTTTTGAGTAGATATAATCAAAGAATTATTTCAGCATTTTCAATTTTTGACTCTCATTATAATGATTTTAATATGGCCTTCGAGTTAGTGATTTGGACTGATCATTACGTATAAATTTCTTTTTTTTCGATTGACCCTTTTATGTAGGCCTACATGAGATAGTTTGTAGATTTTGGCTATTTTCCAATAGGGAACAAAGTACATGTATCTGGCAGCTTCCTCGCTACACAAGTATCTGAAAATGGTTGTCACCACTCATTAATCACTTATCAAATTTAGGGCATTTTATAGGCTCACACTGTATTTGTACATAAAGGGCAAGCATTGATCCTCTTCTCTTCTTTGCACTTTACCAATTTTCTCTAGATAGGCTTAATTAAACCCGGAAGGAACCTGGGCCATGGATTTTTCTTGCTTTGTCTTTAATGAAGTACTTGTCTCTTTTAAGAAACATGAATCGATATTTTTTTATTTGGTGAACAACTGTGGAAATGAAATTCTCTTAAAACTAGTTCGTTCAATTATTACTAGAAAAATTCAATTAAAACTCTTGGAGGTAAACACTACTGTCTAATACTCTAATTCAATCTAGGTTACATTTCGTAGAAATCTTACTTTTCGTATACGTTACAAACCAATAATTTTTAATTCCCTTTAAACAATCAATTAAAATTATTTTGGACTAATAACAGGTTGTATCAGAAGCTGATTTGTTAAATTCGACGGTTTTATATATAGCTCATTTTTTAGACGGTTTTGACACAACTTTGACTATATTTATAGTTTTTTTTAAAGAATGCAGTTTATGTATTTAATAATGTTTCTAAATTATTTATACTAATCTTATTTAATAGTTATTAAATAGTGCAAAGGATACAAATATGACATCGTCCATATAACGTTTTTTAAGATTTTCTGCAATGGCATCATCAGAAATTTTGGGCAAGAGCACCATATCATCCACTCCACTATGTTTGACATTGTGACTTTGCCAGTGATAAACCTATAGAATAAAAAATACAAATAAATACATGGTCATATAAGTCATATAGAAATTAGTTATTTTTTTAAATCGATTTATAAATGAATAATATAACATTATCCAATGTTTTCTTTGTGAATTATCAGTAAATTGCGAATAAATACAGATTGTAGGACTAGTATGGGAGTGAGTGACACTGTTAATATGTTAAATGATTATAAATAACGGACAGGAATTGAACCGAATTCACGTATTTATGACATTTTTACTAATAGGAATTTGGTTGCAGTATATCAAATATTCTGTATAAAACACGTTCATTATTTCTCATTGATAGTGGATGGGTGTAGTCGACCTAGTTTTACATGTAGCTCGTAATTAATCTCACTATACGATATTTGCAATAAGCAGATGAAAATCAGGTGGATAAAAAGAGGTTAAATGAGAAATAATTAATATCTCAAATGACAACTATTAAGCCACTGTGTGTCTACGGATATGTTAAATGTGATAAGGAGGTTCTGATAATAAGACATATGAAAGGACGACGACCAACGCCTTTCATTGACAAAATTGCGTTATATGGTGATACCACTTTCATTTTCATTTTTTTAACTAATGGCATTGTCGTAATATTTCAGATTGGCTTTTGGGTTGGTCTGGGCCAAACTTGGGGAGGGGGTCGAATTTCACTATCAAAAAAAAGGGTTCGGTTTCACTATTATAGTGAAGTGCCTATACGCTCACATAGTTAAAATTAATATGTTAGGCCACCATAATTTGAACCCATATAGGAGACAATACAAATACATGTAGATGAACGTGTAAAATAGTTAGGGCAAAGCCTTGCATTTTCAAATTTTATATATCTGGAAATTGCATGTGCTCATGAACACAGCCATGTTTTGTGCAATTTACATAAACATTACACCGAACTCGTATGCTCATTTTGAAAGGATTTAAATAATGTGTACATAAAATGACTTAATACGTGTATGTAATAATAATTATATTTTTCTATAAAAATCACATATAGGCCTACACTGTATATAACTTTCTATAAAAATATATATACCAGGTGTATAGGCCTATACAAGTATGTAGCCCTACATGCACATTAGGCCCTATATACATTACGAATATGCGAAAATAATTTGTGCATAAAAAGTATCATTAACGTCAGAAATGCCTTTAATTCCAGCATTGCTGATATAATTTATTAATAATTCTTGTTTTATGTTATTAATACAAGTACAATAAACTAGTACATACAATATTAGATTTCTATTTGTTGTTGTTGTACATTAAGCTTATATTTTTGCATTTTTTAAAATAAAGCATACATTTTAAAATGAGGTTATATATGGTTCATTCCCAAAGTGGAGGACAACTATTTAAAGAACGAACGAGAATGTTATTTTAGAAACATCTTAACATGTTTGTGAAGATTACATTTGTAGCAATACATGCATGAGATACATGTATTCACTAAATTTGTTTTACATGTGCATGTTAGCTTGCATTTTATCTGTAGAATTTGTATAGCTTGACTGTGTTAATGATGTGTTTATATAGCGATTCATGTTTGTAGTTTTAACGAGCATTTAAATTTGAATCACGTGTCGTATATTTGAAAGTTATCGTGTATTATCGATTCAAAAGGTGGCCAGCTAGGTCACAAGGGCAAATTTATCATCCTTGCCTGATGTCAATTTAGCTCTTAAATCAGAAAATTAATGTTTGAAATCATGGTGAACAAACTGCATTTACGCACTATTAGGAGATCGACCTTAAAGGCTTTAATAAAGAAAATATGTAGGACTATCAAATAACATCGATTAAAAGGTGTGTTTACTCAATTAGTGCCATTCAGTTTTAATCGACTGAAATTAGCTGTTCAAATACAGCTTATTCAAAATTTCTTTAATAAAACTAGAGATGGTTTACGAGGTTAGAGTATTGACTTTGAATATCTATTTAACGTAGATTCAACAACATGCTAGTGCAATTACCCACGCAAATTTGTTATAGATTAAATTGTAAGGCAAAGCATTTGTGAAGTTGATTATAAAGTAAAATTTACCCAAATCTGGGGGTGGCGCACGATTTTAAAAGCTTTTCCTTTTTTTATTAAATTGTAATGAGAACACTAACCTCGGTTATAATTGCAAACACACCCCATCATGAAAAAAAAAAATGTATGAATAAAAATGCTGCTCCTTAAAAATATTTAAATCATGAATTACGTTTATGATGGGAAATTGCAAGATTGCCATCTTTAATTGTCGCATTTTTTTGACATACATGTAAATGTGCCAAAAACGTATTTAGTTTTACTTAATGTATTAAAATTATATTTGTGCTCGGTTTTTTGCAGTGCACTACAGCAAAACAAGAATAATGGTTTACGAATTTTGTATATTATAAGAAAGCTTACTTGACTTTTTGTAATTTTCGACTTCAGTACCCTTATAATATAGAAACAAAATTAATTGTAAATTACTGGCGAGTTCAAAAGTCTATACGAAGTCTTGCTCTGATGGAGCACCAGTGCAGGTTTTATGCACTTTTGTTGTCATTTTGCAAACTGTGATAAAACCTTTTGTTTTCTGTCTTCTTGAGGACATCTAACTAAGAAAATTACTTTAAATGGGAAATTTGAATCGGATGTACTTTCGTTACTTCCGGAATTAAAAGCTCTATGCTCACTTTTTAAATGGCACTTTAACATAATTCGCTTGCCCTAAAATAGAAGTAAATGCAAATCGTTTTAGTTTGGAAAAAATATTTTCACCACCGTGGGAGAGGATCAAGAAGAACATGTGGTAAATATGAAGTCCAAAAATAGCGATTTTTTTGTTTCATGAAATGAGTTAAGTTTTTGTATGTAATTTGTGGTTGATTTTTTATAGGAGTCTTTAAATGCACGTAATTGTTAAAGCCAATCTGAGGAGGTTTTATATGGTTTTCTTATGATAATGGGAGCTAATTGAATAGTTTTAACCCAATTTTTCCCCATTAATAACGACTTTAGTTAATGCACGAATAGTTGACAAATATGCAAAAGAGAAATAAAATCGATTTTAAATATGAGTTTAATATTTATGAAAATATATTACAAAGTTCATTTATGCTGTGCTGATCAACAGCGTAAAAAGTCATAAGAACTCAAGCTTGAAATTAGATCATCTCCACCATAATTAACCCTTTTTAATGCTAAATTAAATCTATCAGAGAACCACGAAATGTACAATGTGATGGAGTTCATTTTTAAATAAATAGCACAAATTTTCTATAAACATTTAAAGTCCAAATTTAGATACGGTTTAATATCTCTTGGTGCACCCTGTATACTCTAAGAGTAAGAATATCATTATTGGTGGTAATTGTGGTTTCAAGTGGGAGTATCCAATTGTAAATTGTGTATTTGGTAAGAAAATAGTATCAACCTATAAACACATGGAAATATCACTGATAGGGAAAAGCAAACCAAGAGAAGGTCAAAAATCTTGATTTTTTTTCCCAAGAAAGCAGCTTAAGACATTGCACCAGGAATTCAAAACTCCTTATCCCCCTTTCTCCCAACTTACTTTACCATATGAGACATTTTTTATGCGAATTTCGTGTTGAATGAAGAAAGCAAATGCGTTTTTTGTAATCGTTGTTTCGTGAAATTTGTATAAAAAACCAATTCAATGGAAAAAAAAATGAAGAAACTCATCCGTGTCTCTATCTTAAATCTTAATGATATATTATAACATCTCCAACCTTTATTCATCGCTAATTTAATTGTGATTTTTAGATACGCGACCCATTTCCATTTAATAAGCGAATCCAAGTTCGTGTCGTTTGAATTAACAACGATTAAGTTATACCCTTAATAGTTGTTAAGTCAAAATGGCATTTAGGGCGGAATAATTGAAGCACAATTTCAAGTTTTAACCGTTTTGCCACAAAATTCTAGTTTGGAATAAATGGTGAAAAAGGTCAGCGTTTACTTAGTCCGGACATTGCCATGTTGCATCAAATTATCATTAATCAAGTCGTCAATTTTCAGTTTGCATGAATAGGAGTTTGGTGCAACCCTCTAAATTGATGGAAAATCTCTTAACTATATTTTCACAGTTCTGATGACCTATTGCCAACTGTGTTTTAAATTAAAGTTAACTGCTTGATAGCAGCCATGGTTTATGGACAATTAGGCTCGATGCACAAGAACAATTTTTTTTAAATCTGCAGATCGAGTCTAGAAATTTTATATATATACATATAATAGCTGGAATTTTTGCTGTAGATTTCATGTAAAATCCAAAACAGGTAACCCATATAAAATGCAAGTTAATTACCAGAAAATGCCCCAAAATGTGCATTATAAGCTAATGTAAATCTAGGCCACTCTTGGGAGACCTGAAAATATTTTCAGATTCCAAATATATTTTGCAGTATACCTGATCATCAAGTATAAAAGTTTCTGTCACCTGCCATTCCAAGATTCAAAAGTTCATTTTTACGCTATGCCTACCTAGCAATGGCGTTGCTATATACAGTATACATAATGTCCCATTGTAGAGGACTGTAATGTATTAATAAATGAATTCCTGGATATTAATTAGCTAACTGCATGTGCACATTGTATTTGCATCATTTGAAGATACAATTTTAACAGACGATCACATTTAGGTTAAAAAAATTCATTGCGATGGTTTAATGACAAATGGTGTAACAGCGCAAACAAATTAAACTGAGATTAACAAAGTTGAATCATGTTTTCAAGTAATAATAAATGGTTCATTAAGGCAACAGGGCAAAAACATTAAACTGAACTTAACTTGTTTTATGAACGTTTATTGAAAAGTAGAACACTTCAGTAACAAAATGCATTAAGTTTTCCGGTTATTAGCTAACCGAAACAATAGACATTTTAAAATCCTACTAGCCTACAACTATTAAATCAAACCCAGTTTAATTTAATCGATAACTAATAAAATTTAATTACTGTTATCTTCTCCCTATATTCTTATCTTAGGAGAGTACGTTGCATACCAGAATAAGCCTTTTTTAAATTGTTTTTTATTTAATTTTGGAAACTGTTAGGAACAAATGAAATATACGAGGACCTACATTAGCATAAATATTCAATGTTTTGCTTATGTAGATGTATATTTCATTTCATGGAAATATGTCTGTAAAGTTTATAATTGTAGAGGGTCTGGTAAACTTTATACGGACATATTTCCAATTTAAGAAATGGAATATACTTATACATAAATAAAAAATTTAAACAAATAATAGAATATTTATGCTAGGTCCTCGTACATGTCATTGGTTCCTACCAGTTTCCAAAATTAAATAAAAAATAATTTAGAAAAAAAGGCTTATTTTGGTATGCAACGTACCCTCTTAAGAGCTTTTTTTTTTAAAAAAAATCTCTTCCACTTAATCCTTTGATTACACCAAGCCAAAAAGAGCCAGTGCTCCCGTTTTTAGCATTAAGTCCTCCCTGATAAAGATGGGTCTTTAAGTCACCCATAGCCCTTCTTACCTTACGTATTTGACCCCTGTCCTGCTGCATAGAAATGGCCCTACGAACTTGGCGTCGTTCTTTTACCATGGCTCCACCCAGTTTGCAAATCCTAACCTTTCCAGGAGGTATTCAGGAAACGAAAATTGGCAATTTGAAAAGCGAAAATAATCCAAAAATAGTCCCCAACCGGTTAGGGAGTCTTAAAACGCACACACGAACTCACGGTGCACACCTTCTGTACTGTGGACTACATTTCCATGCAAAATCCTGCAATGGTTAGGAGAAGCCACACCTAAACCCAACAATAAAAACACCCCCGAATTATGACAGTCCCACAATGCCTTTTAATCCTAACTGTCATGATCATGTAATCTCAGCCCATATATTTTTTTTTCATAAGAAACACTAAAAATGCAGGGATTGAATGGGAGTTGGGTGGTAAGGAGATGAGGGGATTGTCCCTGGATAGAAGCCATTGGACAGAACCAAAAGCGTGTAATTTATGACCCGTCCTCCACCCTACTAATACTAACTCACTGTGGAGCGTGCATCTGTTTAATATTGAATAGGTGGTTTTGTCCCACTGGCCTTTTGACCTTTTTTATAGCAAAAGTCTGCTATGTCTCGTCTTACGAATGAGGGGGAGGGGCCATATTAATTAGGCGTTAACAGAGTGAAGTGACTCGTTATGAGTGTTGACCTTTCAACTCTTCTTTTTTGAACTGACCGAAACGAGGTCTCATCAGAATTTAGGCAACTTGAATATAGTCTTACAACTATATATTTAGCCCCTTATGGAAGCGAAGCATGCAAAAACATGTAAACATTTTATTTTCTGGTTTAAATTGCATCCTGAATTGTAAAAAAATAAAGGTTTTGGCTTAAGCCTGGTCTACTCGTAACGTTTTTTTGTCGTCAGTCTTGCATGACCATGACGACAAAACAAACCACTGACGACAAAACGTTACGCGTTGTTCAAGTTTTAAAAGCCTGGTTTAGTGATCATAAAGGTCATCAGTGATCGTTTTGTCGTCATGATCATGCAAGACTGACGATAAAACATTACGTGTAGACCATTCTTTAGAAACACTTCTATTTGAAACTAATGCTCTGTATGGATAGTCATTCAATAAAATTTGATCAAGTAGAATAAAATATTAAGCCTGCATGGTTAGACGTAACTTTTTGTCGTCAGTCTTGCATGATCATGACGACAAAATGGTGACAAAAAAGATCACTGAATTTTTATATCTAAGGTTTCAAGATGAAAATTGCTCAAATTTGAACCAAATTGATGTGGTGTCTCACTTTACCCCAAAATTGGAGTAAATTGTAAGAATATCCATAAAACTTTATAGAATTTATTTCATAATTTTATACATAGCTACATATCCTGACAATTATAGCTCACTAACTTTATAAATGAATGCACAAAAAATGGCTGAGTAAAGTGTCTCAGTTCTCCCCATTATTCCTATAATATTATTAATATAATATTAAAAAGAATCTGTTTAAATTAAAATCCGATTATCATAACAGTTTTATGTGTGCTTGTATTTTTGTTACACTGTCCAAACGTATTACGGTTGAGTTGTTTTTGTCCCACCCGGAATTGGTATAATTTCGCCTTTTAAAAGTTATTGATTTGGCCATCATCTGCATTTGACATTGGATCTACTGTATGTGGCTTTGAGCAAAACATTCAAAATAATCGTTTCCTGAATGACCACCATTTAAGATTTCAACCTCGCCTAAAGTCGGTCAACACTATTCTTATTTAACTACCAAGGCTACGAAAAGTTCCTTAAATGCTCTCTTGCTGGTTATTTGCACTTTTCCCAAGTACAATCTGCACAAAACTACATTGATTTAAAATACTCTCTTCTACTAGTTCTAGACTCATGAGCGGTAAAAACTAAACCCAGTTTTAGCTCAGACATTGATTTTTCAATCAATAGTCATTGTTATTTTAACGGTCGAATTAAATACTTATTGTGGGATTGCATATTTAGTATTCATTGATGAACAAGTTTAAAGAACTGCTTTTTTACTTTATATTGTGCTTATACAATTTGTTAATCATTATCACTTTTCATAATGAAAAATTATTAAAAAGTGATACTAATGCAAAATTTGTAAGAAATTTATTGGTCGATTTGTATATTTACAAATGTTTAAATTTTCCTCACCTACATGTATATACATGTATAGGTCTATGACAACCCTTTATATATCTATATATATATGTGATCTATATATATATGATATATATTGTCGTATAATATATATATATATATATATATATATATATATAGACTTGGAAAACCTGGAATAGTCAGAGATAGTGGATATATTGAGATTGAATATTAAGGGAAATTCAATAAACCTTGAAGTTCAGGGAAAAAGTACATATAAATCATTCTGCAGAAGTCATTGAAATTCATTGTATGTATGTAGGCCTACTACATTTGGTTTAGCATACCGGTAATATTTTATAATTATTTGTTAATACAATAGAGAATAGGGAATTTCCCTTTTAACTCTTTAATATTTCTGAAACAATAATGTTAACGCAAAATGACAAGACGTTAATGGGCAAATTGTCTTATTTATAAAATTTTAGTCTTCAGGGAAAATTATTATAAAAACTGAAAAGTCAGAAAGTTGAAAATTACATTTCTGTGATAACCCTACAATGTTTTTTGTTTTGAAATTGTCGATTTTTTGGAAGAAATATGAAGAATACGTAAGATATGTTTACATTAAATATGATCTATAATATTAAAAAACTTAACTTTTGTTTTAAAATAAGCTTCTCTGTTGTAATTGTAATGTATTTTTCTCCTAAGTTAAAGTTTTCATGAAGCACGAGAGGCAATATAAATGTAACATTAATATTGTGCACCAGTTATGGATTATTAATTCGTCTTCCGGGAGCTGAATGTATCCTATGGAATATTTTCATTTTTTATGGGAAATTGCTGAGTGCAGTTTCCAACACTAGAGGTCAGGTCAAGAAAATGTAGCAGCTAGATTCTCCAATATGTTTTCGTTCATTTTTCTCCATTCATCCCAAGTGATATCTCAAAAGATTAGCTTCTATATTGAATTTCTGACATTCAACTTGTGTGTCAGTGTTTGGATGGTGATAGTGAGCCCTTATTGTCAGGGTAGGGGTGCTGTTTTTTTAAGGGGTAGGTGACAACAAAATTGAAATCGGCAAATCGCAGCAGCTTACAAAGTGACGTTGATCTTTCAGAAACGGTTATATTGGACAGTTTATATAAAATATTTTTTCCCTCTACTTCAATGATCGATTGGTCTGACTTGCCAGTTCATAGTATGATATAAAAGCTCGTACTTTTTTCCAATAACCTGACGCTATCTTGAAAATGCCACACAAAAAATCATCCTATTTATGACTATGATAAATGAATATTTTCAGTTGGTCGTTATTAACAGTTTAGTTTATAACAAAATCGACTGCGAAAATTTTGATATTTTTTTTTTTACATTTATGTCAGTCCTATAATTTGAGGCATTTTAAACTTTGTAAAAATTTAGCTGGATATTTTGAAAAGGTCCTTACTAGATAAATTTTCAAGTAGAATTCAAGTTTGTCATTTGCTAAACACTAAATTTTGTCATAAACTGGTTTATTCGAGCACGTTAATTGTTAGGTATATATTTTCGAATTTTTAGGCGTTAGAATGGTCGAGAAAAACTTAAACTGGAAAGGGAGTCAGGGAAGTCAGGAAAGTTGAAAGTTTCATTGATGTGGGACCCTTATACATTTATATAAAAACATCTGCAATTA
>JAQGCC010001067.1:0-27048 GCA_034698905.1 Xestoiulus laeticollis | reverse complement strand
ATTTGAAATGAGTTTACGCTATCACTAGGAAGATTATTCCATCGTCTAATCGCATGCAAAAAAAATGACCAATAGTAGACCAAATTATTTGTTACAATTGTGCACTTCAATGCAAAAATATAATTTTTAATTATCACAAAAAATTGTGTATAGCCTACGCCCTGGTGGAAATATTAAATATGGCACATACAGTATAAGGCAATAAATTGGACACATTTTCCACTCGATATGGCGTATTTCTACATGCTTGATTCCCGAGATTAGCACTTGCAGGTAGAGCTTTTACGACATTCCTGCTAATGAAAGTGCTCCAATCTTAAGTTATTTCCTCGATTTCGCAATAACCTATCTTTTGGTACACGTGATCAACCAAGCATGGTTTCATTCGCGTGCCTGTTGCTATCCGAATTTTGAGCTCGCCCTGCAAAAGTTTTAAATCCTGCTGATCCGGTGCCAGTAAACCGGATCATCACCTTCATAACTATTCACACTCGAGGAAACAAATGAGATTTTTGCATGGTATGGGGGCGCAATTGCAGACCCCTAGCTCCCCCTCACATTTTGTAACACCTCCTGGTTGCATGATCTATATGGCTGCTGGTCGAATAAAATCCGAACGTTGCTGAATTTCGTGCCAAATATAGCTCCAGCTGTAACGTGTCTATGACGTGACACCTGCAAAGGGTACGCAGAGGTCCCATGCACCCTTGTTGCTAGGGATGGCTTAGCACATTTTTCGCCTTGATGGTCATGTACCATCCACGTGGCCAAAACGTCAAGCAAGCAGGCAGGCACCACCGAATGTAAATTGTTGGGCTATCTTTATCTTCCCGATTTTACGTTTTTCTTCCTTAAATGTAACTGTTAAAACTCAACCAGCTTGCGAGAGCTTTTTCGAGCAAATTTACATCTGTTTCCAAGTTGAAACATTTCATCAACCTTTCAGTTGCTGAATCATGAAAAGTTAACTTTGAATAACGTGTTAGTTGTAACTTTGTATAGTCTAATAAGAGTAAGACAAGGACACGTTTTCCTTCCGAAAAGGTCTTAGACTAAAACTGCAAAATTGGGTTTGTCTTAAGACTAAGACACTTCATTTTTTGGTGAGACTCCCCCAACACCCCCCCCCCCCAGTTCCCACTGTGCTCCTGGGTTTAAAATCATCAAGAATTCAGAGTTCATCGTTCAATGATATTTCTAAAACTGTTAATACACCCGTGCGTCGACTCTACAAAAGATGGGTTGAATATAAAAATGTATTTTTAGGCTTCTTGCACAGCAATCACACGTACATGATTTCACATTTTAGAATTCGCAAACACCTCATTGTCCATTCTGTTTAACCGCATCGAATTAACAATAGTCAAATAGGCGGTGCAGTTCGTGTAAAACCCAGAAAATGCTAAATTAAAGCTCATTGTACTAGCTGTGAGAACTCCATTTTGGTTAAAACATCGATCCAAAAAAGGAGGCGATGGGAACGAGTGTAAAAAATGGCACATTCAAGCTGACAGGATCTTCCCTGATGTTTGGAGAAATCATGGGTTGAGAATTTTTTTTTGAAAAAAGACACCTAGTTGCCTATTTATCCAAATCCATTAATGTTTCATTATTGGGGTCATTTCAGCCTACTTGGTAAAGTGGTACGGATTAGGGCTATTAAAGAGAATGTGATGTGCATTGTGTGTATCTCGATGCTTTCATATAGGTCAGTGAAAACAGTTTCCCCCTCAATCCCTTTTAAAACGCTTATTATACTGTAGGCGACAAATAAATAAACCACATTTACGTTTTTTCTACCATTTAATAAATAAATAAACCACATTTACATTTTGTCTACCTTTTATGGGGGCATAATACATTTTCACTTTTATACATGCACATGGCGGAGTATATAAGAGTGTGACGCAATGTGTTTTTCTGTTTACTATACTGGCATACATCATTTTGTTTCTTAAATTGTTTGGCTAACTTAAGCAGCGGAATTCGATACTTGTTTTCGTCTTTTTCCATTGGAGGGAATAAATAATTAGTCTTTGATAAACAAGTCGTGTATTAAAGCATGTTGCGAATGATTCACTTTTATACCTCGAATTCGGTGATGCACCCTGGTGAAAAAGGGGTCGTCGACTCTCTTGGAGAAAACGTTGCCACTTTCAAACTTTCGTTTGCCACGAAAACAAAACAACATGGAAATGCCCTCTTCACTCACAGTCTCACACACTGGGATTCAAATTTCACTAACTATTTCGTAACTGCGAAATACTTGACCAGCAAAAAGGGGGCCAACGAACATCTTTATTGGAACAACAAGCATCAAGCAGCACGATGCCAAAATGTTTATATGCAACCAGTATCAATTACCTCTTTTTTTGATGGTGCATGGACGCCAATCTTCATGGGCAATCCGGTTCAAAGGTGGATCTAGAGCTTGACAAAATTCTGAAATGAAAAATAAATAAATCGAATTGAATTTCGATACTTTGACTATAGGATTATGTGCATTTCTTCCGCACCCATCGATTGATATTAATTTCATTTGAATGATGTCAGCGTTTCCTCATTTAAATCCACGTTTATTAAATGGTACAATAACACGAGGCATCGTAAACAACTTCAAAAGTTGTGTTTTTAAAACATGTTTTAATCCCTGGACAACCTGGAATAAGTGAGCATATTGTAAACGGTCAGGAAAGTTGAAAATTTCAGATATATTGTAGAGTAAATATTCAGATAATTCGTGTGCTTCGTCGTATTGGATTTTTTCGTGTGAAGATGGCATCACCCATCATTATACAGTATTGTGTACAAGGTTTATTTATACGTAATGGTGACTCATTTGAACAAACTTGGTGTTGCAGCTTTTTTTTTCTGATGCAGGAGAAAAACTCGCAAAACCCACAAAAAGCTTTCAATAGGGCTCGATCATGTTGAATCAACCTACGTCATTAACAGGATCACACTATATAAATCACACGCTGAAATGCGATTTTCTGCTTTTGCATGATGTTGAAATGGTTTGCGGATTATCAACAAAAAGGAGATTAATTTTTTTAATAAAAAACATTAATTGGATATAGGCCCCCCTCTATATAGAAAAAAATGTCGTATCCAAACTACATTTATAAGCATTTGCTTTAGAACCTTTAACTACCCCGTAAGCCCATTATAATGTTTTATCCCTTACCATATGATGCCATTATATGCTGTCTTTAGGGTATACTGAGTTGAGAAAAAATATATGAATGTACAGAGTTGCCAAAAATGTCATGTCGAAACCACATTTATGGCAAATCAGTTGCCTTCCTGCTTGGCAACTAACTTTGATGCATTTGATATAGGCAAATCATCTTTGATCATCTTGATATACATGTAGGCAAATTTCTGTCATCACCACGAGTCGCAAAGTTGCGAATATGCAATTCTGCATGCATTATTTGGGAAATGCTATCTCGTCCTTCGATTTTGTTACCAAGTGCCAGAGTTTGGCAAAAAAAAAAAAAAAAAAAAATCATTCAGCGTTACCATTTGTTGAAACTGTAAAATAAATACACGTGTCATCAAACCGCGTTCGGCGTCCCTGACATTTCAAATTTTCCAAGATTATAGCCATAGGCTTATCGATAAAATTTCCGATGCATGTCCATATATATATAATATATGGTTGATTTTGAACGATCAAACGCCGATGTGATAACCATGTGTACGTAAGCGTTACGTACTCTAAATACTAACCTTGGAAATGAATATCAAAATCTGTTTTATTTGCAGTAAGAGCTGAAAAAATAACGTTGACGTAATAGCACCACGAACACGTGACGGCAATGACGCTTTAAAAAAAAAACATTATCGGGGGGTGTCACAAATGCAATCCTATAGTACAAAGTAATGAAAATGGGTTGCATAAAAGTCATGGACATACAGAGGCCATATGGCACACATGTATGACTCATGTCATTGGTTCCAAGTTCCCATTGACTTTTAACTGTACTGTCTGCAGCTACAATGGGCATCTGTAAAATTTAACCAAGTGTTAAACTTTGGACACGACACTAATTTTTAGTCATGCAAAATTTACCAATTCTATTTTCTTCAAAACCTTTAGAAATTACCGACAAGGCCTCAGCCACTTGTGCACCCTAGAGTTTCCTCTTTGGACACGATTCAAGAAATCAGAGCACATCATCAGAGGCCCTTAGGAAAAATACAGGGGCGGTGGTTCTGGTTTATAGCACGATGACATCAGTACGATTCTTGTACAACTTTAGCCCTTAAACGTTTTTGCTTCACCTTGAAAGCAAACTACAACTCCTATTCAACTGAACACGTGTGTGGAGTAGCCAATGTTACCATTGTAGGATTAAAAACTGCTTTCTCTGTTTTAGCTAATGATAGTGGCAAAAAAATGACAAATCCATCTTCTATACATTATTACTACATATTAAAATGGCGACAGTGCAAATGGTAATGAGAACACTTGTACGCAAATCAAATAGTGTGCAAGGTCGAATTTTGTTTTCAAATTTCAATTATTAGTTTGGACTGTGTGTCATGGCACTTGTGAGTGCTAGATGAAGGAATGGGTGATGGATAGGGTTTGAGAGCTTATTCAAGGATCCTGCACAATTTCCTTGTCTCATTGCTCAAAGAAGCTCAATTTCTTCAATTTTTATTTCGAACTTACATTCATTAAGTTCATAAATGAGAACAGCAATTTTAATAATTACAGGTCTAGCATCGCCTAAAAAAAAAAACGCGAGTAAACGAAAGGGGAATAAGCAAACGACATTTAAAAATACGTGCTTATTATACGCCCGTAATCCAATAATCTACAAAATTAATTCCGAGGTTATTGAACCCAGTTTTTAGGGGAAAACACATGGCCGCAACGAATTTCGAAGGGTGACTTCCTGTTTTGAGTCTTTGAGTCGACTGTATAACGTTTGTCCTATTTTCGTAATTGCAGTGTATACGGTACACCTTCCCTCTCCTGTTTTTTTTTTTATTTATTTCAAATTAGTTATTTAAGAAATAGCAAATTCATGATTTGTGTTATCCAAACTGGCCATTTGTGCCGTAGCCCACGTTGAAACAGATATACATATGATGTGAGGCTCAGAGCATTTTGTGGTCAAATTTACATTCAATTCAGCATTGAAAACGCGATGAAAAGTAGGTCCCCCATCACAATAAAATGCTATTTCAATGAGTACGTTTCATTTCACACGTATAATTTTTTAGCGTGCATACCAATTGAATACCGATTATTAATCATTTTATGAAGTTACTTCATGCTGGTACAAACTACAGTTAAAACAGGTTAACCTCGTCATATCTGAATTAAAACTCATCCCTGGTTTTTAATTAGGAGATAAGCGAATAGTTGTAGTAGACAAAAATATATATTTTTCTTATAAAACGTAAGAAAACTTGTGTCAATTTTTATTTACATAAAATGATGTTCAAATTTCCAGTTTTGAGGGAACTACATGTATGTTTTGCCTAAATTTCAAAAGCGTGCTTATCGTGCCAAATCCATAATCATTTTTCGTGATTTTCCAGACTGGAAAAAAAAAATTGGCTAGCCGAATATTGCGAAAAAAGTTTGAAGGTTTAACCATTTTGTTGAAAATAATAACCCTGGGCATTGCCCTATTAATGCTTATCGTAGTTCCTTATCGTTTGGTCATTATGCCCCAAAGCCCGAAAATCTGATAATTTATATAGGAGAAAAACAAAGGTCTATAAAGCGTGAAATTTGAAAAATAGGGAAGGGAGATCAGGTTTACTGATGTAAATCCACACAAATAGCATGTATATAATACAGGACATAGTACTGGGAGATCGAAAACAGATAAGTTGATATAGGAAGGAAATCCATTCAAAACGGTTTAATTAGGGAATTAAAACGCCATCACTAGGTGCGCCGAATATTTAGTCCATAAATTAATAGAGCGAATCAAAATTGCAGGCCTGCAGTAAACACTTTTCCAAATATTTCAAACATTTACGATTTCGTTAAAAGCAAAAAGATTTTCCTGAAGAAAACTTAATTTTTTAATAAATATTGAAAAATCGCCCAGGATAAAATTATTATTTTGAGTAGGCCTACATAAATTGGGTTGTATTTCAGATCATATTTGGAAACTTTGGATTCCTAATTAAATAAATGGCAAATAAACAAAGTCGTAATCTCAGTGACGTAAAACTACTATAATTTGAGATTAATGGTCACTTTATTAATATTACCGAACTTGTTTAGAATAAAAAAGTAGTATAACGAGTACTTAAAACGTGCACAATTTCGCTAGAGCAATCCGGATTCGAAGCAGTTTGTGGTGTTAGTTTACCCTTTTTAAGATAAACATTGATATAAAATTTTAAGATTACATTAAAAAAGTGGAAATACTAGTGTTGAACATCACTGAAGTTTTATCTTTAATATCAAGGATTATCTTAAAAATAGTAAACTAACACTTGAAACTGCTCGCATTCGGATTGAACAAGCACCTTCACTGTGGTATTTCAAATTTAATCCCCAAATTAAAATCTGATAGTAAAGCAAGCACATATCCGTTTTCTGATTTACAAGGTTTTACATTTCTTTGGCTCGCATTGGTGTTAATTGATATTGACCACTATGATTTCTGGTCAATTTTATGACTAGGAAGCTTGAAAAGTGTATCGTTTTGCATCAAATATGCTGAGAGTTCAAGAATGCCTCATGTTCGAAGGCCGTTTCATGATTTCCTATTACCGGAAATAGTTATAAGTGATTTATGATTTAATCAAAGCTAGAACAACATACATTATCTTACTTAAAATTTAAACTACAGAGGGTAATTCACATGGAAAAATGTTGTTTTCCGTTTGAATGTCGTCGATTATCCATAACATTCATTTTTAGCAACATCTTTGTTTTTCCTCATTGTTTTATCGTTTTTTTCTTCCAGAATACAGAGTGAAAATGACGCCTGGAAATGCATCAACTACATATATGCAACTTTACCAAAAAGGTATAAAAAATCAAATTTAAAACAGGAAGTTGTACCTTTAATGTTTAATACTAATACCAGAAATACAGCTTATAATTTAAGGGAAATTTAAAGAAATATTCATAAACAAGGCAGTGGGTCAAGGGAAATGCAATAATTAATTTGTTATTGATATTTGTTTTGCTATTCGCCCGTAGATAGCACTGCATGCAACAAAAAGTTTTGAATAAATTTACTTGATTTAAATAAAAACAAAACATCAAAATTTGTTATTGTTTTTGTCCTCAAGGGGTATGAATCGTTAAGAAATTGCGTCCATTTGGATTTTGAAGCCTGTTATTGCAAAAGCAAATGTTGTGAGGTTAGAAATCCAATTGTAACTCAGCTGGAATATATGCGACGCAACTGAAACTCGTACAAATATTTTTCCCCATATGTTATCTCAGTGAAGACTGTATCAACATTTGTTATTTACTGTATAAACATCTGTTAGCACATGGTTCAAATTGGCATTAAAAGGGTCATGAAACCTAAGCCCCCTTGAAAAATAATATTTCACAAACACAGTCGCATTGGCGACTCATAATTTAAAATTGTCTTATAAATACATGAGTGAGTGAGAATGTGGTGCTTGAAAGCAAGCTATGCACATTCATATTTTGCATTATAATTTTCTTCTCATTACAGTGTTGCATAAATATGGAGAGATAATGGGTCTGTGGCAAGCAGACATTACAAACTACGGTGGATTGGTGCAAGTAGAGGTAAGTGTGGACCTGATCTGGGCTTATGATTTTTATGTTCTACAAAAATGTAGTAATACATGAGTTGGTTTTTTTCAGTTTACAGATGGCAAATTAATTGGCATCGAATGGATGGCCCCAACCAACCCAAACTACATGGGCGCATTGCGTCGCCAAGAGCTGTTTAGCATCGATGTCTCTGAAGAGGGCGAGACCCGAGCTCTGTGCCTACGAGGTTATCACGGTCCTCACAAATGCAAAATCATCCCAGTGAGTTAATATAAACACGGGGTATATGGCGAGCACCAGGAAGTTGCCGTGAAAACATTGACTCTAAATTTGTTTTTTATCGCAGAAAAATCCTAAAACGTTTTCCTCAAAGTGTTGCTTGCCGGATAACCACAGGCATCCTCAAGGAAAGGATGAGGTGAGTAAAAACTATATGTAAAACCGTTTTAAACCTTTCAAATCATCCTGTCTTATGTACAGGGGGATGTATTTTTAGTGGCATATTCAAAGAGATCCTTGAAATTAATTTTGGAATCCTATGAATTTGGATAGAAGGATATGCAGTGCTTTTTAGGTTAAGATGCTTTATTAAATGCTATCTAAAATATTTCATGATTAAAAAGTACTTAATTTGAAGTCATATTTCTTATTGATAATATTTCCTCCTATATTTGATGGTCAGTGATATGTAGCATTGACCTGTATTCAATTTCAAGAAACTTTTTGAGGACAGTATTCAATGATCCTTATTTAACGATGAAGCAAAAAAATTAAATCTATGTTACTCCAAAAAATTACAGACTGTATCATAAGTTAGATTTTGTGTGGACCTTTACAAATTTTTTGTCCCTAAAGCTGAGTTTTTAAATTAATCAACAGGAATTCCAAGAATGGCTGAAAGAAGAAACTACTCATTTCCACCATTTTACTGATCCGAGGAGTCAAGAATTGCTTTTAACCAAGTTTCTGAATGTGAAACAATACGAGTAAGCCTAAGATGCCTAAAATGCCTAACATTAATTTAAAAAAAAAAGCTGAAGTCTAACAATTATTATCACTCGTAGAAATTCGTACAATTTCCATCGGCTCGAACTACCATCAACTCACCCGAAAGCAATCATCCAACCTGGGCTTTTTAAGGGAACCTATGGGGATCATGGACTGGAGCTCATTTTACTTCATTATAATAAGGATGGCTATGCAGTCAAGGCCACCAAGCTATTGGTTAGTTTACTAAATCTGTAATTTTCGTTGTTTTTGCGGTATTTTGTTTTAAACAAATCGTCTCGAAATATTTCAGGGGGATCCCAACGTACCAGCCGGCCAAATTACTTTCAGAGCAGATTTGCGTAATTCTATGGTCTTGAGAGAGGAGCAACAGGCCTCGATGTCCGACTTAGCGAGACTCCCCCGCCCCACATCAGTCATTCTGCCTGAAAATCTGCCGGTGCAACCCTTTTGTGTACCGGTCGATTGCATGGATAGAGGCATTCAAACTCCTCACCAGTGCAAAGCTCGGTAAGTAAAACTATTCCTACTTTTTTTATCTGTTGCCCAACAACCTCCTTCAGAAAATATTTAAAAACGCTTGTGTAACACTTGGATTGAAAACTAAATAATCGATTTCTATCTTCAGATTTCATGGATTTGGTCAACTAGCTGGACACGGCTTCACCAATTCATCTTACACCTCGGGCCACTGGATCGTCTTCAATGAAGATTTATTTGGCTTTTTATGGCTCGAACTCGGCTCTCTCAGCATGTATCACAGAGTGAAAGAGGACTTTTCTTGAATCCTCGGCTGCATCGAGAGGCATCGTTGTCTGCAAACCAGAGTGGATGAGCGAGACTAGTTTACGCTAGAATTCTCGTGCCCACTCTTTCGTGCTTTTAGTTTACGGGTGAAGCCCATTTTTAAAATTTACTTGAGTTTTTCGCAATGTCTTCCATTCGACAGATTTAATGATGAGAAATAATTCTTGCCAAAAATCAACTATGCTCATGTTTTTATTAGCATGTTTGGTTTTTCTGATTGGAAGCGCTTTTTATTTGATGTGGTATTTAAAAAAACTGCATTCTCAATGCAATTTCTTATTTTCATTTTGTTTTGTTTTTTACTGTTTTGTTTTCTTTATGGAGCTCACATTGATATAACTGGGGATTTCTTAATTGATGTATCATGAAGAGACTTTTTATAAATTTTAGTGATTGAACAAGAATAAATGTTTAATGAAATGTTTGTGTAAGTAAAGTTAAAAATATGGAGGCCAGGTCATAATGTGGCAACGAAGTTCAAATAGGGGGCTTGATGAAGTTTGGCAGATGAGACTTGAAAAAATCGCTCAATTCTTTTCAGATTGCTAAATAATCTGAAAAGTTGTGCAGCATAACTGCATTTCGTTCACGTCAACAAAGAGGGAATTTTGCTACCGAAAGCCCATTTACAAATTGACTTCAATCAATGGTTTGGATCTGTCGGACGGAATCAATTGTCCACCTTTCTTTGTATCAATATTACAAACATATTTTAAAATCTTTCTTGAAAATAAATAACAATCAATTGCAAGATTAACATAAATTGGAAATATTGCTCAGTTTTCAAAAAATTCATTGGGTGAAATTTTCGAATTAAGTTTTTGAATTTTTAAAAAAATGATGCAAAATAGAGGAGATGGCGAAAATTCATATATATATATATATTCATAATTTATTTAAATGGCTAGAGCAGTGTACTTTGAATAGTGTCATCACATAAAAATAGCAACCAGCTTTTTAATCTAATTTTGATATAATTTCAAATTGTTACCACAGAAATGCTTATTATTTAAGTATTCACGAGTAATCTGCTAATGATACCAAACTGCTGTATTCCTGGTCAGAAAATATCAACAGTTTTGCACCACCAAAAGTGCCTTTTTGCCCGAGTATTTGAAAATTTCTCTTTTTTTTTTCAAGAAATAAGCAGAAAAAGCGTACTGTAACATTGATGTTAATTTCAACTGTATTGAACCCAAGTGTATAATTTGTAATCTATATAACTTATATGACTGATATGTAAGCGTTTTTAGCGCTGCGTGATGTTTTGTACATAATGTGTCTTTTTTCCAAAATATTTGCCAAATGTACTATAGGCTTACAGTATTGTTGTTGCAACGCCTTTCGCGCTTGCACGGCAAGTTTTATACCTGCTATATATCATTTTCATTATAGAAAATAAATTTGTTGGCAATTCCAATGCATCTACTCTTCGGACAATGATTGCAGATTAATTATATGCTGCCGAAAACAATCCTTGAACTTATACAACATAAACCATAGTGCATACAAGTATGTTATCCTTAATAAAAAATTCTCTGTATAGTGACCACGTGTGTACAATAACCGAATTTGGTCACCTTGAGCAGGTTTTAGTTGTACAGGCTGGATAATTGAAGATGATTTATCCAAGTTCATTTCATCTAAAATTAGATTTTCCTATTGTAGTCATGGCCAATTATATCCTTCAGTGTGGGAAAATACAGACTTAAAATGTATAAAGGTTATACTAAAGAGTAAGTTCTTTGGGAAAAAAAATATTGTGCTAATTGGTCGTTAGGCGATCTTTTTCCAGAAAACTTATTAAACACCGTGTAGTCCATTTTTTTTAAATTGGATACATCAAAATTACCCCAAAAGTAACTGAATAACATTTAATTATATCTCTGCGATTATATTTCGTCTGAATCGGAGTTCAATGTCATTAAATGTTTTTATCAGCAAGATATTTCTGATTTTTGTTTATCACCGATGATCATCGCTAAGATATGTCACAGTGTCAAAATACTGTCATTATAAAACTATATAAAAGAACCAGTATCGCTATTTTGCTCTGGAAACTCGCTCATAAACCATGGCAAGACTTATTTTCAAAACACTATTTTTCCTGTTAATTGTAACATGCCTAATGCCATTGCAAGCAGTGCCAGCTCGTCAAATGCAAAATAGTTTTGGGTTAATGGGTGCAAATGGTGGTAGCATGTGCATTGGTAAGAAATATATGTAACCCATTTTTACAGATTGATTAGTAAAATCCTGGTTGGAAGTGTAGCGATTTTTTTTTCCAGCATGCACCTTAGTGGTCACTCTACTTCAGCAATTCATACAAATCTACGAATTTACACCTCAGGAAAGCATAGACTTCTTTTGCAATCTTCAACCCGACATATTTAATGATGTATGTGAGTTAGCAAAACCAAAATTGTACGAGTCTTTGGTTGACAAGTAAGCTATCATTAAAATATTTTTTTATTTCATTTCCTTATCACGAATAAATTTAATATAAAAAATTCACAGCATAAACTGAATCAAAATGCTACAGAAACTAAAAATTCGTTTTTAGACTAAATACTACGGACACTGGCGATGTCATATGCTACAGCATCGGAGCATGTTATGTAGAGGAAGGCTATCATTATTGTAATTTATTCCCAGCACCCGAAGAAGGAATGGAAATTGCTGTGCAAGTCGCTAGAGCCAGGATTGGTCACAAACCAGTAAGTAAATTTAAGATTTTATGTAGTCAGAATAATCGGTATTGAAGTCAAGATTTTCATCACACTATTATCGTAGTTATCTGATGGCACTCCAATTTGTGAAACAGACAGCTTTCGACAATTGTGTGAACTTTTTAATTTGTAAGTGAAAAGACGGATAAGTACTTTAATCAATTTATTCAAAAAGATACTTAGATTCCCCAACATTAGAAAACTGACCCACCAAGTATACTTGAGGAATTTTAAATTAAGGTTTTATCAAGATGTAGTCAATGTCTGATAAATGTTATTTCAGAGGAGGGATTGATGACAAAACTCCAACATTTGATGAGGATAAAGACATGTACAGCACTGTAGAGGTAGACCATTTACTTTACATATTAAAACCACCTAAAGGTAATAAAAGTAGTCTTGGATTTCTACAAAAAAGATCTATCGACTTTCAGGATTTCAGAGGATATGACTGGCGAGGACAAGACTGCGGTGATAACAATGCAGAAGCCTACCCAGGAAAATTGTAAGGAGAATATACATGGAGATCACTGGTACTTTTATCGTAAAGATCACTGACATTAACTCGGAATATATTTTAGACCAACTAATTCTGACATTGATTATGATTCCAATTGCAACGGAATTTGGGTTTGTGGACAACCGTTAATATGGAACGATGCAATCATAATGATTCTCATAGTCTTACAAACGTCTTTTTGTCATATCATGCAGGGAGTTAATCCTGAGACAGGAATACCTTACGAAGAAGAATTATGTGGAGACCAAGAAAACTATGGCATTATCATTATCGGAGATTCCATCGGCGCTCATTTTCACATGCCTCCAGACTGGTTCCGTGCCAATGTTACGAGTGCTGTACGAAGATAATAAGATTATAACAATAATAAAAAATCTTTGTATTCCAACCTGTAAACTAAGCAAATTCTGTTATCTAGGAACTTGTGCAAAACCTAACATTCATTGCGGCTAATGAAGTGGACTGGCCACACATGTCATTCGGAACTGGTAAGACAGTCAACCTTTTAAACTTTAAGCTAAAGCTACTTTTAACAAAAATCATTGCTGTTTTCACAGGATTTGTAAACGGAACATGGCCGGTCACAATCAATTCCCCCACAAATTCACTTTACTGGAGGCTCCGCGACAGGAACCTCTGCGTTCACAGGGATTACCAAAACTTGGCATTTAATGGTAAAAATTACCCTAAATGAAATTTGAAAATTTCAATGGCCCACGTCTATTTCGAACCTGTTGTCATTTCATTTTTTTTTAAATTAAGGGGCCAAAAGTACTTCCGCCTACGAAAATAGCTTGAAGTAAGTTGACAGTTTCTGAATGTGTATACATCATATGTATAATATAGAATAATGTTAATAACCATATTTTTACCGAAATGTGATTACAGCATGACAAGGGACGAAGGAAGTGACAAACCAGTAATACTCGTGTATGCAGAATTTGGAAACGACATTTGCCGTTCGTAAGTTGCTCTTCCACCATTATCATATATTGTACGGTGAGAGTGTTAAGATGTTATGCTATTAAATTTTGTTAACTTCAGCGATCATGGAATTGTTGAAGAAATGACTTCTGTAGACGAGTTCACTGATGCCGTGCTCGAGTATTTGGATTATTTGGTATGTATAAACATTTTTTGCATTAAGGCAACAGAGAGAAACTTAAATACATGTATAAAATTGTTTTCTAGGACACTCGTCTTCCGAAAAACAGTCATGTCCTCTTGGTTGGCTTGGTAAATGGCACATATCTGTATGACATATTGAAAGGTCGATTCCATCCAATTGGGGAATTAAATGAGGATGTAACGTATGACGATTTGTATAATTGGTTTAGTTGCATGCAGGTAATCTACCATTTAGCCTCGAATTTTCATAAAAATTAAAGCCACGAGACATTTCACTACATTTCATTCCAGACGGTTTGCCCTGGATGGACAAACACTAACGTTACTCAACAAGAACTTGCTACAGAGCATGCCATGGAGTTATCAAATGCATTAAAGCAAATAGCAGCCAATGCAAATTACTCTCGATTTGATGTTCACTATCAGGATTCGCCCTTGGATGCCACAGTAGCACAGTGGACAGGAGAGAGATGGCAACTGATTGAACCATTCGATGGGTTGCATCCATCTAAGGTACAATTTACAGGGACACATTTGAGTAAATTAAAACTTTTATAGGCTACTTGAATAGACAGGGATATATAAAATCTGCGCAATCCATCAGCAAATTATCAAAAAGCGCTGTATACAAATGTTTTGAATAATTTCAGTATGGTCAGGATATGTTTGCAAAGGTCATTTGGGAGACAATCGAACAGGAATATCCCGATATATTAGAAGCTATAAATGTGAACAATGATAAAATCCGTGACATTTTTGGAGACCAAGGAGGCCACTGATAAAAAGAAAACGCCACATAGTTGCAACATTTGAATTATTGAATGAGAAATTAAAGATGTGTCTTTAAAACCATGAATTGAAGAATTATTTCTTGAATTATTATTTGTAGTTGTACTCATTTCGTTTAAGTTGGAAACATCATGCAAAACTACTGCAAAATAAATTAAATAACACTTAGGTGTATATCTACGAAATTATTTCGCCATCATCCCCTCAATCAGAGTGCAATGTCATGATATATGTTTATCAGCAAGATATCTAAAAGATTTTGCTTTACCGTCAATGATCATCGTCAAGATATAGCTCACATTGTCAGCATATTATCATTATAAAAGTATATAAAAGGTTCAGTGGCGTTATTTGGGTCTATAATAAAAGAGCCATTAACACTACATTGGTCTGGAAATTCACTCATTGACAATGGCCGAACTTATTTTCAAAACAGTTTTTTTCCTGCTTATTGTAACATGTCTGTTGTCAACGAACGCACTGCCATCTCATCAAATGCAAATGTTCAACGGGCTCCCAGGTGTAAATGGTGATACCATGTGCATGGGTAAGAAATCAATGTTGTTTGAACATGTACAGTCAACATATCCGAAAATGATTGAAATAATTATTTTAACATGGAGAAAATGCATTCCCCGATTGCAAAATCCCAAGTTGGAATTGGTTACCAATGAAGGTAGCGACTCATAAGTCTCCTTACATTTTTTTACAGTATGTACCTTAGTGGCCACTCTACTCAAGCAGTTCATGCAAGTCTACGATTTCACACCTGAAGAAAGCATAGACTTTTTATGTGATCTTCAACCCGACATATTTCACGATGCGTGCGAGTTAGCCAAACCAAAAATGTACGAGTCTTTTGCTGACAAGTAAGTTTTTATTCTTTTATTTTTCATTTCATTCCCAGATTAATATTTACAATACACCTAATTAAAGCAAAATACGCTACAGGAAATTCTGAAAATTCATTTTTCAGATTAAACACAACGGACAATGCCGATGTCATATGCTACAGTATCGGTGCATGCTATGTAGACGAAGACTACCATTACTGCCATTTGTTCCCTGAGCCAGAAGAAGGGATGGAAAAAGCTGTTCAAGCCTCTAGAGCCAGAGTTGGTCACACACCAGTAAGTTAAAAATTAACAGAACTATAAGAATTTTACACACTTGGAATGCTCTTGGAGTCGGCATTGATGTCAAAATGTGCCGCACAAATAATGAGCAGTTTTTTTCGTAGTTATCGGATGGCACACCAATTTGTGAAACAGACAGTTTTCGAGCATTGTGTAAACTTTATAATTTGTAAGTGAAAAATGTGATAAGTGCTAATCAACTTATCTTTTATCCAGAAATCACATTGAGAAATTCTAAAATAAGTTGCTATCAGGATATACAATTATGGTTTGATTAATGTAATTTTAGAGGAGGAATGATTGATGACAAAACTCCAACATTTGATGACGATCAAGACACTTACAGCACAGTAGAGGTAACGCAATATACATTTAGCCGACTAACATGCAAAGATAATAAATATACCTTTGGATTTCTGAAACGATGCATTCAATTTACAGAATTTCAGAGGATATGATTGGCGAGGACAGGACTGCGGTGATGATAATGCAGATGCCTATCCAGGAAAATTGTAAGGAAACCATAGATCACTGGAAATTTTACTATAAAAATCACTGGCCTTAAACTGGAATATAACTCATTTTAGACCGACTAATTCTGACATTGATTATGATACAAACTGCAACGGAATTTGGGTTAGTGTATAGGCTACATAATGAATGTTATCAAGTTGCATTTTTTTAATTGCAAACGTTGATTGTGTTATTAGGGAGTTAATCCTGATACAGGAATACCTTACGAAGAAGAATTATGTGGAGACCAAGAAAATTATGGCATTATCGTCATAGGAGATTCCATCGGCGCTCATTTTCACATCCCTCCAGACTGGATTAGGGCCAATATTACCAGTCCAGTACGTATAGCTTTATTTTTCAGAGATAATTAATATTGGCAGTATCATCCAGTTTTACATTTGATTGAATCCATTGGCATGCAGGAACTTTGGGAAAATCTCACATTCATTGCGGCCAATGAACTGGACTGGCCACACATGTCATTCGGAACTGGTAAGAAAGTCATCATTTTAAACTTAGCAAAGCTAATTATAACAAAAATCATTGTTATTTTCACAGGATTTGTAAACGGAACATGGCCGGTCACAATCAATTCCCCCACAAATTCACTTTACTGGAGACTCCGTGACAGGAACCTCTGCGTTCATAGGGATTACCAAAACTTGGCATTTAATGGTAAGAATTACCCTAACCGAAATTTGAAAATTTCAATGGCCCACGTCTATTTCGAACCTGTTGTCATTTCATTTTTTTTTTAAATTAAGGGGCCAAAAGTACTTCTGCCTACGAAAATAGCTTGAAGTAAGTTGACAGTTTCTGTATTTGCATACATGTTATGTATAATAAAGAACAATGTTAATAACCATTTTACGTACCGAAATGTGATTACAGCATGACAAGGGACGAAGGAAGTGACAAACCAGTAATACTCGTGTATGCAGAATTCGGAAACGACATTTGTACATCGTAAGTTGCTCTTTCATCAATACCATTAATGTGTGTTCAAATTGTAAGCATGTTTTGATAATGGTTAACTTCAGACACCACGGAATTGTTGATGAAATGACTCCTGTAGACGAGTTCACTGATGCAGTGCTCGAGTATTTGGATTATTTGGTAAACATTTCTTAAAATGATACGAAAGGCAAGAGAGAGAAATTATTAAATATAAAATTGTTTTCTAGGACACTCGTCTTCCGAAGAATAGTCACGTCGTTTTGGTCGGCTTGGTAAACGGCACATATCTGTATGACATTTTGAAAGGACGACTTCATCCGATCGGGGAATTAAATGAGGATATCACATATGACGATGTGTACAATTGGTTTAGTTGCATGCAGGTAATCTATCAATTGGCCTCAAATTTTCATAACAATTAAAGCCACGAGACATCGCAGCTAAATTTCATTCCAGTCGGTTTGCCCTGGATGGACAAACACCAACGTTACTCAACAACAATTGGCTACAGACCACGCCATGGTGCTGTCAAATGCATTAAAAGAAATAGCAGACAATGCAAATTACTCTCGATTTGATGTTCACTATCAGGATTCGCCCTTGGTTGAAGCCGTATCACAGTGGACAGGAGAGAGATGGCAACTGATTGAACCAGTCGATGGGATGCACCCATCTAAGGTACAAACTGTATACTGTTTAAATGAAACCCTGTTTTAACTTGAACAAAATATTCAATTTTTGCACTGAAACGAATAAGATGTTAAATTGAACTGCAAATTCAGGCCCAATTTAGCTAAAGCTTTCACCCGAAGATTACACTTTTAAAGTCTGCAGAATTCACTAGAAAATTATGATAAAATGCATTGTAAATCAATAATGCTTTGATTCATTTCAGTATGGCCAGGATATGTTTGCGAAGGTCATTTGGGAGACAATCGAACAGGAATATCCCGAGATATTAGAAGCTATAAATGTGAACAATGATAAAATCCGTGACATTTTCGGAGACCAAGGAGGCCACTGATAAAAAGAAATTCCGTATTACATGTATAGTTGCATCATTTGAATGATTGAATTAGAAATTAAAGATGAGATTTAAGTCTTAAAGTCATTAATTGAACTTTCATTTCTTGTAGTTGTTATTTTACTGTATCTAGTTGTTGTTTGTAAAGCGCATCGTTTCCACTATTCCTTGTTAAAAGTGAATTTCGTTGGCATAAAAGCCTTTGAAAAAAGTGAACGAAAATTCCCTCTTGACGTCAATTGAATGCTGCAAAAAATTCTTATCAGAATTTTAAATCAAACAAAACACGAGAAAACTTGTGGTTATATCATTTTATCACCAATAGCATTGATATCTATAATTAACGACGACCTAACGGATAATCAATAATTACAGATATAACCAATCGAACCATTTTTTTCAGCCGATGATATCATATAGATAATTAATGTCAGAAGTATATATAACGGTCAGCCCAAAATATAATAAACCGGATTGGTTTTTTTTGCATTCGTCGTGAAAACTTTGATAAAATCGCCATGGTAAACCATATTATAAAAACCACCTTCGTCCTGGCCATCGTGCTATGTCTGATGCCAGCATTGACACAAACGGCTCGTCATGGATTGAGACCAAAAAAGTCAAATCTTGGCATAAACGGAGGCAACGGGTGCATGGGTAAGAAAAATTAAGCCATTTTAAATGAGGATAAATGAAGATACAGCACTCTTAATTCTGACATTTTCTCGAAGAATGCACACTGGTGGTTACCATTCTTCAGCAGTTCATGCAAGTCTACGACTTCACTCCTGAAGAAAGCATCGGCTTCATGTGCGACCTTTTTCCCGAAGCTATTCACGATGCATGCGTGTTAATCGAACCCATTTTAAATGAACGATTGGCTGATCTGTGAGTTTTAATTAAGGGCTTACTCAAAGTAAAATTAGGTTCTGTTTGCAAAAATTAAGCAAGGCTCATTCAATGGTTTTTTTTTCAAAATAAGGCAGCCAAATACGCTTGTATTTTCTGATTGCATATATTATGGGCAAACTTGCAGTGACTGAAATTACAGTATTCTCAACTCTTCATTTTATCTAGGCTGAACTCGACTTATAACGCTGATGTCATTTGCTACAGTCTCGGGGAATGTTATGTAGACGAAGGTTATCACTACTGCCATTTGTTCCCTGTGCCAGAGGAGGGAATGGAAAGTGCAGTGGAAGCATCAAAGGCTAGCATTAATCGTAAACCAGTAAGTTCTTATATAAAATGGCAATGAAAACATACGCGTATTTATTTCAATATTTACAAAAAAAAGTGATTACTTGTTTGATTCAGAGGATCAGTGATAATATCCCGCTTTGCGAGCTTGATGGACTTCAACCTATTTGTGGTATTTTTAATTTGTAAGTAAATCCGTGATAAAAAAAATGTTCAAAAGAATGTCCTTGTCCATCACTGTATGCCACTATAAAGAAAGACAAGGTATGACAATAGTATTTTTTTACAGAGGCTCGATCGATGACAAAACGCCAACTTTTGACGAGGACAATGACATGTTCAGCACAGTAGGGGTAAGTGTTTATAAAAACACACCTTGTAACATGAACATTAGATTGGTAACAGGATAAATTGAAAATTTCCAGAATTTCAGAGGATACGATTGGAGAGGCCAGGACTGCGGAGATGACAATGCAGATGCATACCCAGGAAAATTGTAAGAAAAAATAAAATTCCAAAAATCCACTGTTGCAATCATCGATTTTAAATTGTTTTTCATTCAATTTTAGACCGACCAATTCTGACATCGATTACGATTCCAATTGCAACGGAATTTGGGTGAGTGAAAAATCCGGCAACGAGAACGTCCGTATTTACGAAAAGCTTAATCTCAGGACTTTTCTTAATTATACCGTAAAAAGGGAGTCAATCCCGACACTGGAATACCATACGAAGAAGAACTATGTGGTGACCAAGACAATTTCGGAATCGTCTACATCGGAGATTCCATCGGTGCACATTTTCACATACCCCCGGATTGGATCCGCGCTAACGTTACCAACCCAGTGAGAAAAATGGCTTGTTTTTCAAATAATTCGTGTAAAACTGCCTTACCAAATCGATATTTTTTGCTAGGATCTTTGGACCAATCTCACTTACATTATTGGCAATGAACTCGATTGGCCACACTTATCCTTTGGAACTGGTAATTCACTATCAAGCTGCCAAGCTAATAAGCTTAAAGACACAAGATAAAGCCCTTTTATTTCAACAGGTTTTGTGAATTCGACATGGCCAGTAACAATCAATACTCCGACAAATTCACTTTACTGGAGACTCCGTGACAGGAACCTCTGTGTCCACAGAGATTACCAAAACTTGGCATTCAACGGTAAGCAGCAAACCTCGATATGTTGCATGTTGACAGCATTTGAATCCAGTGATTTTTTTTAACTGTAGGTGCTCGAAGTGGTACTGCATTTGAAGGGAGTATCAAGTATGTTTTCAAGTCTCGAAATCAATTTAATTAAATGACGACTCGAGCTTTATACGAGCAATTGTTTTCTTCAGCATGACGAGGGATGAGGGTAACGACAAGCCAGTAATACTTGTTTATGCCGAATTTGGAAACGACATTTGCCGATCGTGAGTATTCAGCGATTTAACCGGTACAAGTATTAAAGCAAGTTTTCACTCTCTCGTGTTGGACTATTTTAGAGACCATGGCACCGTAGACGAAATGACTCCTGTAGACGAGTTCACTGACGACGTCATTGAGTATTTGGATTATTTGGTAAAATTATTTTTTGCTAGTGTTAGACAGATGAGCTTTGAAACCCAAACCAAAACCGATGATAAAAATAACCAAATGCATGATTAGGAAACGCGTCTTCCAAGGAACAGTCACGTCGTTCTGGTCGGTCTGGTCAACGGCACATATCTCTACGATATTTTGAAAGGAAGATTTCATCCGATCGGTGAATTAAACCAAGACATCACTTACGACAACCTTTACGACTGGTTTAGCTGCATGCAGGTAACATTTCGATTAGCAGCAGACAGCAGCAGAAAAACAAATATCTTTCATACCGAATTCACTCGTTTCTGTAGATAGTGTGTCCAGGATGGACAAACACCAACATTACCCAGCAAAACGAAGCTACGGCACACGCCATGGCACTGTCCGACGCGCTGAGTCAAATTGCGGCCAACGCCAATTACTCGCGCTTTGATGTTCACTATCAGGATTGTCCTTTGGAGGAAGCCCTGGCAGAATGGTCTGGAGAGAGATGGGAACTGATCGAACCTGTCGACGGACTTCATCCAAGCAAAGTATGAGCGTTATTTCTGACTCTGTCACAGCTGACATCTTTATTTAAAACTTATTCTAGAAATGCTAATGTCTTAATCGTGTTTCTCCATTACTTGCAGAACGGCCAGGATATGTTCGCTCAGGTGTTATGGGAAAACATCGAAAGGAACTTCCCAGAAATTCTGGAACCCGTAAACCCGAACAACGATAAAATTCGTGAAATCTTTGGGGATCAAGGTGGCCACTATTAAACTGGCTAAAAAACCGCAGCTCAAGGCAACTTGTGGTTCATAATACATCTCCAAATCGTGCACTAATGTAACCATATTGATGAATAAAATAAATTTCGAAAACTCACCCATCGTTTTATGCCTCGACTAGCAAAAGCTTTGTCAAACTGATGACATCCCCCATGATTATTGTACTGGCCATTTCAGCTTCCAAGAAATGTCTCCTGTAAACAAAAAAATTAAGTTGAACAATGGCATTGAAACCATCTATTGAGAAATGACATCACAAGAAAACTTGCAAAACATTTTTTAATGAAATGCAAACAAATAAGTCGATAAGTACGTACGCATCTTACATTTTTCAAAGCTTTGCTCATGCATAACAACGTGTTTGTAATTATCAAATAACTAAATGTAGCTTTCATTAAATAAGAATAAGCTCGAAGGACAATGACGATGTCATTTGCTACGATCTAGGGATTTGTTACAAAAATGAAGGCTACAAATACTGCAATTTGTTCACAGAGCCAGAAGATAGAAGGAAAAAAGTCGTTCAAGCCTCCAGATTGCGGATTACCTGGAAGTCCGTAAGTTTAAATGCCAATAATGTCAAAAAGTTCATTGATTACGACTTCACTAACGAATTATGTAATACAATACATAAACCATCAAAACTGAATTGACAACCACCGTGTTCCATTCAGATAACCATAACCAATGTTATCCCATTCTGCAAGATCAAAGGCCTTCAAAAAATCTGTGCAATTTTCCACTTGTAAGTAAACGAATGATAAGAATTTGCAAGCATTGAGCGATTCCTTGTAATTATAAAAAATACATCAACGAATTCGATAATCAATGTTTGAAGATTAATGTTAGTTCAGAGGAGGAATTGATGACAAAACGCCAGTGTTTGATGAAGATAAAAATACCTTCAGTACAGTTGAAGTAAGAAGCTAGTATCGAAGCAAATGCTGATGCAAACATTCACACAATAGGCCCTATACTTTTGTAATTTCAACACTTTTAAATAATAGGATTACTACAACTACTATGAAAAACTACTTTTTCTTATTTCTCATTTCCGAATTCAAATTTGCAAATCTGGACAATTGGCTCGTAATTTTAAAAAATTTCAAATTGTCTCATGAAACAATCGCGACTGTTTCAATTATCACCAATGATAGCAAGTTTTAATTTAGAAACTTTAGCAAACAGATATACACTTGTGATATAAAAACGAGTGGATTTTCAACTATATCTACCATCCAGATGCAATTTATCTCTGATGGCCCTGATTCTAACCTTTCTAATTTTAACTCAAATATCTATAGGTTATAGTGACCACAAAGCTAGATTAGTAGTCTAGAATTATATAAAAGAGCATGCACCTAATCAGTTTTAGTTTATAGTTTGTCCACATCCACGAGACAGCCATGGAAAAGCAAACTTTTAAAACCATATTTGTGTTAGCAATTGCAATTGGTCTTTTATCATCACTCGTAGAACCAGCTCGACAAATACGTGGTCCTAAGCGGTCAAACCTTGGCATCAATGGTGGCGATCAATGCCTAGGTAAGTTTTCATGCATCCTGAAACTTTTTTTCCGAAACAGTGGACGCTGTCACAAAAAACTCGTATCGTTTTCTGGTATATAGCATGCACAGTTATAGTTACGCTTCTACAACAATTCATGCAAGTCTATGACTTCACGCCTGATGAAAGCATAGACTTCTTGTGCGATCTTTTCCCCGGTGCAATTCACGATGCATGCGTTGTGCTCGAGGTCGAAATGAAAGAGATTTTTGACGACAAGTAAGTTGACAAATTCTTCAGATTTGGCCCACCCTGATTACATTTTTAAAAATTCGCCTTTATTTTACAGGCTAAATTCGACGGACAATGCAGATGTCATTTGCTACAGTCTCAATATGTGCTACGTAGAGGAAGGCTATCATTATTGTCACTTATTCCCAGAGCCAGAAGGAGGAATAGAAAAAGCCGTACAAGCATCTAAAGCTAGGATTGACCGAACACCAGTAAGTAAAATCCAGAATTGAAATTAACCACCACTTAAAAGCCCATTAGTTAACTCGGCAATGTTTGATTTAGATTACCGAAGTTATGCCGTTTTGCCAAATACCAGGTGCTCAAGAACTATGCAAGATTTTCAATTTGTAAGTAAACTATCGATTAGATTTTTATGTGGAGCTGTTATCGAAACCCCATCAGGCCATGCTAAATTTAACCTTTATCAATTAAGATACAGTGAACGTTTCGATAATGTTATTTCAGAGGGAACATTGACGACAAAACACCAACATTCGATGAAGACAAAGACATGTACAGCACAGTAGAAGTAAATAATCATATCTGGTTGGATCACATCATAAATCTCAGATTTTTAACAAAAATAAAACGATTTTAGAATTTCAGAGGATATGACTGGCGAGGACATGATTGCGACGAGCAAAATTCGGATGCCTATCCTGGGAGACTGTAATAAAACATACATTCTCCTCAGTGAGCTTAATTACTACATATTGATGTAAATTTCCATTTATTTCAGACCACTCAATTCTGACATTGATTTTGATTCCAATTGCAATGGAATTTGGGTAAGTAAACAAAAACAACTTTGGACAAATACGAGCATTTGACAATTTTGGCATATTTGATTACATTTCATTAAAAGGGAATCAATCCTGACACGGGATTACCTTACGAAGATGAATTATGCGGAAGCCAGGATAATTATGGGATTATCATGATTGGAGATTCCATTGGCGCTCATTTTCACGTTCCTCCGGACTGGTTACGTGCTAACGTAACAAGCCCGGTAAGAGGCTTGGACATATTTCATGACACTTTCTTGGACAAGTTAAATCATCTATTTTACTTTCTTCAGGAACTTTGGGAAAATCTAACTTTTATTGCTGGCAATGAGCTCGACTGGCCGCACATGTCTTACGGAACTGGTAACTTGAAGACATTGAAGCCGTCAACTCAAATTTACAACTTTCAAATTTCATATTTCATATTTTCTTCAACAGGTTTTGTAAATGGAACGTGGCCGGTTACAATTAACACTCCAACAAATTCTCTCTATTGGAGACTTCGGACCAGGAACCTTTGTGTTCACAGGGATTATCAAAATTTAGCTTTTAATGGTAAGTTCCAACGGATCATCAATAACTAATTACATTTCCCATGGAACTTTATTAAAACATTTTTATTTTAAATTGAAAGGTGCTCAAAGTACAACAGCACAGGATAATAGCCTAAAGTAAGTTTGTAGTATAGGTCAACTTATCATAATAATGGAAATTAATCCAATTCAAATGGACTTTCTGTGCGGCAACTCTTTCAGCATGACAAGGGATGAAGGAAAGGATAAACCCGTGATACTTTTCTATGCTGAATATGGAAACGACATTTGCGGATCGTAAGTTTTGCAGTTTCATAAAAATACCCATAGGATACATTGAGAAAAACTTTGTTTCTGAAAATTGATTACTTCAGGCATCATGGAATCGTAGAAGAAATGACACCAAAGGATGAATTTACTCAAGCTGTTCTCGATTATCTCGATTATCTGGTAAATATTTCTAACCAAGAATTTTGCGAATATATAAATTTTACTGCATTTTGCAATAAGAAACTATATGATCCCTAGGACACTCGCCTTCCATTCAACAGCCACGTTGTGATGGTGGGTCTATTAAATGGAACATATCTGTATGATATTTTGAAAGGCAGACTTCACCCGATTGGAGAATTAAATCAGGACATCACCTATGACGATGTGTACAATTGGTTTAGCTGCATGCAGGTAATAACCCAGCAAAACACGAGAAACCAAACTAGGGAAACCAGTTGCATGTACAAGTATGTACTTTATTATATTTAGACGGTGTGTCCAGCCTGGACAAACACCAACGTTACCCAGCAAAACGAAGCCACCGCATACGCTTTTGAGCTATCCGACGTACTTCGACAAATCACAGAGAATGCCAATTACACAAGATTCGACGTTCATTTTGTGGACTCGCCGATGGAAGCAGCAATAGATAGTTGGACGGGAGAGAGATGGGAGCTGATTGAACCTGTGGATGGACTGCATCCGAGCAAAGTAAGAGAATTTTATTCAATCATATGGGATGCTAAATCCTATACAGGTACCTGATGCAATGTAATTTTGTCAGACATAAAATTATCGACAGTGTAATCTTGGTTAGTAGTTCGTCCAAGGTGTAATAAATAATACGAGCACACAATTAAAAAATTGCCCTGTGATCAGCGGTTTTAGAGACAAAATTGATAATTCAGTGAGTGGGTCACCTGCTGCCCTTTTTTTAAATATATCAGCTCGGTGCATTGAAAATCACAGATAATGGATCAATGTGAATTTCATAATGTATGTGCATTCATTTTTATTACACTTTGTACTCTTATGTCTGAAAATTTAACATGGCAGGTTTAGTTAGCATCTCCATACGATTTAATTAAATCGTTTCCACACCCATTTCTTCATGTTTACAGAATGGACAGGACATATTCGCGAATGTCATTTGGGAATTCATTGAAGAAAACTTCCCAGAGATTCTAGAGGACATTAACCCGAATAATGATAAAATCCGAGAACTATTTGGAGACCAAGGTGGCCATTAGCGATGTTTTTGACACGCTTGTGGAATGTAACTTTTCAATGAAAATACAATTACAAAGTAGTAATTTCAGAAAAAAATTCAATAAAGGAACGTTTTAGATATGACATAATGTCTCTAAATTTATCTTAACATAATCAAGTTCGGTCATAAATAAAATAAAACAACGAAATTTTGAAATAATTAGAAGAACTTACCTTTTGAAACATCTTCCATGGAACCCGGGAATCGAAATAATCGAATACGATCTCCTTTAGCACGAGCGTCGCAATACGCCACCCTAGTTGCAGCATCCATGCACCAATAGGAAAGCTGACATTTTTGCAAAAGACAGGGTGGCACCTTACTTGTCATTGGATGATTCCGAAGCTTTTCATTAGTAAGGCGTGCAATAATCGAATTTTAAGCCCGCTTTTTTTCAAATTAAGCCCCGTTCTCACGGAGCCAATAAAGCCGCGACATTGATGCCCAAAAAAGTCATGATTTCTGTCGTCACGG
>JAQGCC010001066.1:0-27078 GCA_034698905.1 Xestoiulus laeticollis | reverse complement strand
GGTGTGAATTAACACGAAAAAGTTTTCTTGATCCACATCAGTTGATCTACATCAACGTTGGTGGGAAGAAGGTCTAAAGCGCCTCAAAAATCACATTACAATTGTACCATCGAGTTGCGTGGCCATAATCACGATAAAGGCAAATTAAAAAAACATTATTGAATTTTCTACAAAAAAAAACCCTGAAGACTAGTGCTGGTCACACATTTGTGACGATGTGTGACGAGGGAAGGTTTAAGAAATGTGACATAACATAAAAAAATCACAATGCATTACTTTAGGCCTACATCAAAATATTTTTGCAAATTTAAGTTGTTTTTCGATTGCATTCTTTTTAATACATGGTTTCTCATCAGAACTTTGTGACGTCATTTTTGAGGGGGTCTGAGTTTTTGTGACAAAGTGTGACATGGGGGAGAAGGGGGGGTCAAAAATCTGCCAAAATCGCGTGGCGTCTTTTATAGACATATATGTACCCTACATGCAGTTTAAATCTCGGGGGACTTTCCGATTCCAACACTTTCTATTAAGCAAACAGAAAAATTGTTATTTTTTTAAAAATAAATTCACATATTATGTTATTATCGGGGTACTCCAGCAATACTGTAAAGTTAAATTAATTCAATATTCTTAATTCGTTGTCGCAGTCACAATGCCATTAAAACAAGCCGGGCCCATAGGCAATTACCTACAGTACCTAATTTATAGTAATCCGGCAATGTAAATGTATTAATTAGCTATGACTAATCTAATTGTAGGTTGAACCTGGTCACTAAAGTGACCAGGTTCAACCTACAATACATTAGGTACATTGACAATGGAAAAATTGCAGAGAACCCTACTGCATGATCACTGTACACAACATATACAGGTGGTCACTATACGAAATTATTTTATAATGAGAATGTATTGCTCTAAAACCATTTTATGAAAAGCGGTCACCATAAGGAGGTGGTCACGTCCAGGTTTACACTGCACTGTACATGTACTGACATGTTTAATATTTCATGTATAATACGCCACCTGGCGGAAACAAGGCGGGCATTCAGCGGCCAAAAATCCCGGCAGAGGGCAGCAGCAAGCAGGCGGTTCCTTCCCTTGGTGTTTCCCCATTGTCATTGCTTGTTACTGTGGCGTGACAGGTTATCCGAACTGGATTTCGAGGATGAAATAGTTGGACTTTCGTCTACTCTAAATGGATCTTCCACCTTGCCATTCTCGTATGGAATACTCGCCCTCCGAATTCCATCTCATTGATTCATCTATCAATTACTAGGAATCTTACGAAATCATCGATTATCATCGCCTGGATCATAATGGATATCACCCAACATAGTAAGCGATAGCATTGCATAGAGTTTCATGCTTGATGTCTTTTGTTTGGGCGCTTGTCAGAGTACATTTTTTAAATCTATTTTCGCCTTAACAACACGAAAACAGTGTATGTACTTAGTCGCTAAATTTAAGTAAAATGATGACGCAGTTTAGCTAAACGGAAAAGGAATAATACAAAAATATTAAAAAAAATACCTTCTTGCAAGTGCACGCGTGATGAGGAACGTTGGCGCGAAATTCAAAAAAAAGTTAAGGCTCGTCCATAAAGAATATCAGAGTGACACATTAATTCGAGGGACGTTCATAAACGAACCTGTGTACATTTATTAAATGTTATTGTCAGTATTTTTTTTGTTTAATGTTATTCTAAAAATAATTTATGAATTATGAAATTATGAAATTTTTATTTTTGTATTATAACAAGTAGTTTTTTTAAAAGTATGTTTTAAAATTTCCCCATAGCAAAACATGCAGTTCAGTTCCCCCTTAAATTATAATGTATATTGTTGTCCGGGCCCTGAAGTCCTTGGCCCTGGGAAAACACTGGAAAACACGCAAACTTAAACGTGAGACAAGCCCATGACCATAGAAATTAATATTTTATAATAAAAACAGTTGTATCTTATAGATAAGTTATCATTCTGTGTCATTAATTATGATTTTTTTTAAAAAAAGCTTCAGGTATTTAATAAAATTGATAATACTTTTTCAAAGTGCTAGCTAGCTAGCAATCAGGTTTTAAACTTTTAATAATTATTCACTTTTTAGTTCTACAAAGATGGTTAATAATGTGCTATGTAAATAACATTTTGACTCCTATTTTGATATTTTAGAAAAAACCCATAACCGAATTTTATTTTTCTAGATTTCAAGGAGAGCCTAGACTTAATTAAGAAAGCCATAAATGAAGCAACATTTCTAACAATTGATGCTGAATTTACAGGCAAGCAATTTTTTTTAATTATCATCCATGTCTACTCATATAAGTTGTGCCATGAATTCTTTATAGAAGTTATTTCTTTAAATATTCTTTACAGGTCTAAGCATCTCAAAAACTCTCCATGCCTTTGATACTCCTGAAGAGAGATATGTGAAGCTTAGAAAGGTAATGGTTTAGAGCAATTACAAAAGTTCAAATAAGTTATATTAAATATTGTTACTGAAAACGGCTATTTTTTTTCAGGGTGGTGTGGACTTCTTGCTAATTCAGTTTGGCCTCTGCACTTTTAAATGCATTGATTCTGAAAATAGGTATCGAAAAATATTTCAAACAAAAAGAGTGTTTGTAAATTTTGGTTTGAACACAGTTTGTTAAAACTTTTGTTTCGTTGACAGATATGAACACAAAGCCTTCAATTTTTATGTATTCCCAAGACCATTTAAGAGAAACGGACCAGATATACGTTTTATGTCTCAGGTATAATCAATTTTCTGGTGCTTGACAGAATAAGTAAACTGTTCCTGGAGGAATATTCAAAATACTTTACTAATAAATCACTTTTTTTTCTTACAGAGTTCAAGTTTAGACTTCCTTTTATCCCAAGGATTTGATTTTAATAAGTTATTTAAAGATGGTAAATTTCCAACAGAATAACTGTA
Source organism: Xestoiulus laeticollis (assembly GCA_034698905.1). Taxonomy (NCBI): domain Eukaryota; kingdom Metazoa; phylum Arthropoda; class Diplopoda; order Julida; family Julidae; genus Xestoiulus; species Xestoiulus laeticollis. The sequence goes on along the minus strand of JAQGCC010001066.1, from coordinate 24,144 downwards.
ATCCGAGTGCAAATCCGAGTGCATTTTTGTTTTAAAAATGCTATTCCTTTTAGGCATTTCCTACTTGAGCCCCAACGAGGAACGCAAATTGCGGGAACAACTCGAACAAAAACATTACCAGCAAGATAATACTCCATCGCCGCGTTTTGAAAGTTCGCATAATGACGACAGTTTATTACGTAGTCCGATTCCCATTCCAGACCAACATAAGGCATTTATAGAAGACATTTGGTGAGAGAGAAAATCCAGTATGATGCCATACATAATTGTACGGATTTCTAATTATGGATTTATGTTCATTTCAGTGAAAAGATTAAAGATTTTTTAAAAAGCGATGAGGAAATGCTGTCCTTGGAGCCCTGCAATGCGTAAGGACTCTTTTATTACCTTCCAACGATTGGGTTCCAAATCAACCACACAAGTAAAACTTTTCCTATTATTCAATTCAATTCCTTACCCTGCAGTCAGCATGTAGTATGCCATGTGGCAGTGTCCAAAGTGCCAGAATTTTCAATGGGAAGAGTATACGGTCGTGGCCGCTTTTTTGGGAACTATTCCGGCATTCGCCTTTACGTGCCTATATAGGCGATTAAGGGAGGTTGTGGGAAACCCGAAAAACCACAACCAGGATAGCTGACCGGGGTTCGAACCCGGGTCTCCCGAAATCAAGGACCTAAGCATAACCACTAAGCCAACTATATTATTATAGCAAGTCTAATTATCTTTCATTTTTAGGTTTCTAAGGAAATTAATTTTTCAAACTGTAAAGCAAAGGTAGGCTGAACACTTCACTTATCATGGTTATTAACACAGGTGTGTTACAAGCTTTAAAACATTTTTACAAATAGGTTTCCGAGTGGGATTTACTTGGAGTCCAAGCCCACTCCTAAAAAGGAATGGTACATTGCCATCACTAAAGTTAATGAGGACAAATTAAAAGAGATGGAAGAAGCTAAGAAGAGTTCAGAGTTGGTAAATACAACTATTCGCGGAAAACTGATTTCAATACTTTGCGATTGCAGCATTAATGATTTCCTGAAATTCTCTTGCAGGAGGAATTAGATGATGCCATTGGGTTTTCAAAAATAATAAAAATTTTATCAAGTTCGGTAAGCTTGTTTTACTTTCATTATGTATGTACTTGGTATGATAGCTAGTATAAGAAATCCCCTCTTATTTCGGATACCAAAATCCGATACCTTGATTATTAGTTTATAACTTGGTTTGCCATCTTACAAAAAATAAACACTTTTTTGCTGTCTAACAATTCAAACATTTTTTTAATATTTTCTAAAGGGTAAAGTAATTATTGGTCATAACATGCTCCTGGATGTTCTCCATATAATCCATAAATTTTGCTGTCCATTACCAGCGGTAAGTCAAATTAATGTTGGCTTGTTAAAATTGTTTATTTAATCAACCGTTTAATGTCTTATTTCTTATTTATGCAAACCAATCGAAATAAAGGATTATGAAGATTTCAAGGCGATCACAAAATGTGTATTTCCAAGGTAAGTTTAAAAGTTCTTACGCCTCTTGGCTTTTGTGATGCTCATGACACATATTTATTCTCTCCCAATTGAAATTCTAGGTTATTAGACACCAAGTTAATGGCTAGTACATTTCCTTTTAAGGTAACAATTGCACATTTCAAATCTTTTGATTACCTAAATTGTACAACTTGTTCCTTAGTTTCATGCCCATTTTTTTCTGCCAATATTTAGGAAAAAATTAACAAAACCATGCTAAGTGATCTTTTAAAAATTGTGGAAAAGCAACCTTTTAAGATGCCGGATGTGGGTAAGAAAAAATGTTTTTACTTTCAATTTAAAAAATAAGTAAATATGGAAAAAATCCATGCAAAATCAAGCACAAAAACTGTTCAAACGTAGATTCTTCAATTCAATTGGTTACCCTGCAGTCAGCATGTAATATACCATGTGGCAGGTGGCAAAGTGCCAGATTTTAAACGTAAAGAGTATACAGTCATGGCCGCTTTTTGTGAAACTATTTCGGCATCCGCCTATATGGGCGATTAAGGGAGGTTGTGGGGAAACACGAAAAACCACAACGGATAGCCGACCGGGCTTCGAACCTGGGTCTCCCGAATTCAAGGAACTAAGCATAACCACTAAGCCAACCCTGTCGGTTTTTAATTCTTAATGTTAGTTAATTTAAAAAAAAATATTTCTTTAATTTTACGTGACATACCGTATTATAAATTTTACGGTTAAAATCGTTTTAAAAACTACATAAAAAGGCATAGTTAATTTGGTGACTTGATGCACAATTTGCATCCGGCACGTTTTTCCATTTTGTTAGTATATGTCTGTAAAATTTTGCTAGATTTGGTAAATGCATGTTGGTGAATACTTGAATATTGTTTAATATATTGAAAATTGGATTACAGTCGTTGCAGATAATTTTAAAGGATATAGTACAACAGAAGAACAATTACACGAAGCTGGTTATGATGCTTATATAACTGGACTGTGCTTCATTAGCATGGCTAGGTATTTAGGTGTGTAAACATTTCGAATTTCACATCTTTTCAAGATAGGTAGTGCAATTAGCCTTATTCCAGTTACACACAACATTTTTATTTAAAACAAATGATATTTCATGGGGTTCCACCATTTAACCTTAACTATCCAACCCATAAAATTTATTATTAATTTATTATTAATTTATCCTCATGTGTTGTGGATGTGGGATAAGGCTAATGATTCATCCATTGCATGTCATGTATAACAAAAAATAATTGGTATAATTCCTTTTAATAATCAGGAACATTGAAAAATTCCAAATTGCCATCACTACAACCAGACTGGAGTTTATTAGAGCCATTTGTTAATAAGTAAGTAATTCACATTTACTATTTGATAAGGTAGCTTAAAAAAATGCATAGCATGACAATTTAATCAAGAAAAATCATGTTTTGAAAAGATTAAGTCAGTTCTGTGATGTTTTTTAATCAAACATGTTATTTAAACGCTAATTTAAAGCCACAGAGACATGTAAAATTTTATCGAACAAAAATTCTCACGATATAAAAATAGGAGAAATTTTCTGAATCACTTGATTTTATAACCATAGCAGAAAAAATGGTTCGCATAAAAGCTTACATCTATAATGAGTTGATTATTGAAAATTGTTGTATATTTTTGGGATCAAGGGTCGGTAAACTTATGCTTCTGAAGCTATTAGGTATTTCTAAAGTAACTTCTATCAATTGATTTGTTGAAGCAATGTCAGCAAACGAAGTGTTGCCTTTTATACATATATCCATGTAATAGCAAATTCCTCGGGTCGGCTGGCCACATGAAATGTCACAGACCAGTTACGGTCTCTGTGACCGTTAATGTGCTTTTCTAAAGGTGCTCTTACACGGGCAATAAATATTGCCTATATCTGGCAATTTTGACATCACGCCCTCGTCGTGCAATATCGGACCACATAAAGTAACAGGCAATATGGGGCAAATGATACAATGTTTAGAGATGCATAGAATTGTTTGATATATTGCATAATGGCTCCATTAATTGCTCCATTAGGTTCAGCAAGCAGTGGTCGAGCAATTAATTGCCCGTGTAAGATCACCTTACGAAAAATATAGCTGCATGTAATCTCGGGTAATTTGAAGCGTATCCTCAATTTCAGTAGTAACTTTAGAACAAACTCTGGAATCATAAGCTTTAATAATGCAATAAAAATGTGTAAAAGTATCACATTTAAAAAAGAATATTGCTAACTTCGAAAACAAAACCTTAGTAACGTGTGATAAAGACTACAGCAAAAAACGTAGTCGTCCACTGGCTTTGATGGCTAATATTCCAAACTCAAGCAATATTAAAACTCGTAATTTGCTTAAGCTGTAAAAAACTAGTTAATGCAATCGGGTGATATTTAAGAGAAATTGCACGGCTCGATCCACGGCCTACGGCCTAACATAATGCATGACGGCACGGAAAAGCTCGTTGTAATGAATTAATAATACAGTGAATGCAAATGGTTTTGCCAGTGGGAATGGAAAATTTGTTCAAGCGCCATTCATATGGGAAGAGACATTGCATAATTAAACACCTCATAAAACTGATATAGGCGCGTAAAGAGAGAACTTGCCGCTGGGAAAATTTACGTTTGCACATTTTCGAGAGTCGAATCAAAACACAATCAGCGGAGGAAAAATAAAGTTGAAAACTTCCCCTGCAGCAAGCATCTAATAAAAGCAATGCATAATTTAGATTGGACATGAGCTTATCAACGGCTATGTCGAGATGTTTACATTAATTAAATAGAATAAAAAAATATCACATACAACGAACTGAGTTTGCCTTTAAGGTGTAAATGGCTGATGCAGGATGAGCTATAAGATTGTATCTTGAGATGGTGACATGATTTTGTTCATGAAAAAAGAATTTCCCTATCCTCCTTTAGACATAACATTTAAATAAATAATCTATTGCAAAATCGACTACATGTACATACAAGCAAAATCGATAGATAAAGTGGGTGTATTTTTTTTAAAAATAGCTTAAGTAAAAAGTGAAATATTTGATGTGAAATATATACAAGTTTTTAATGTCAATAGGTTTACTATTTTTAGATTAATTCAAAAGCTAATTTCTCATGAGACGTATACAAATTAAATTCAAATAATGAAGAGCAAAATCAATAGATAACGTTGGAATATTTTTAAAAGTAAATTAAGCAACAAAAATCTAACGTTTCTCAAATATTTTTTTGTTGATGACTGCGATTTTAAAAATACATTGCTTTAAATAACAAGTTATTGATGCTAGCATTTCATGGGTTTATTATTTTTAGATTAATTCAAAAGCTAATTTCTCATGAGACGTATACAAATTAAATTCAAAATAGCAGGAGCAAAATCAATAGATAACGTTGGTATATTTCTAAAAGTAAACAACACAAATTTAACGTTTTTGAATAACTTTTTTCTTGATGACTGCAATTTTAAAAATACTTTGCTTTAAAAAACAAGTTTTTGATGCTAGCATTTCATGGATTTATTATTTTTAGATTATTTCAAAAATCAATATTTCAGAAAATGTAGACAAATTGAATTCAAATAATTAGCTAGGAGTTTTTGGCAATTTTAAGGGCGTAAAAATGTCACGAGACCAAAAAGTTCGAAATTCGTTGATGTAGATTGTAAAACTACTCAAATGTAGGATTTTAAAAATATCTTCACGATTTTGTATAGGTAACTTTTCGAGCATTTAGGCTATGCCATATGCAGTCCTCGGCATGTAGACTAGTTAGTTTACTACCCAGCTGCCTGTAACTCCTCACTTCCAACCTTAAAAGGTCATTTCCTAGATTAATAAAATATCAAATATAATTCATGGTTGCAAACAGCAGGGAACATAAGCGATGGAAACCGGCATAAAGGCCACTTTTGCATGTTAAATGATGGGATTACTCTAGGTTACTACACACCGGTCTAATGCCAAATAGTGGATTTGAATTTGCACACGCTTGGAATGCTACGAGACCTCCCAAAAAATTCTCGGTGGTGGGGTGGACCACCCATGGTGTGGATAATAGTCCCTTCTTGGCTAGAAAGGGTTCCTGAACCAAAGGTTAACTGACAACATTAGACGCATAATGATTGTAAGCTTATTTTCCTGGTTAATATCTACCAAGCCATTATAAAACAGTGCATGTCGCAGGACGCTTTTATCATTTGCCCAGCAGGGGAGGGTGCAATATTTTTTTAGAATTTGGCAGTATATATTTGTCGTTTTATTTAGTTTTGGCATCCCGTAGGTGTAAACAAAAAGTATGATTTGTTAAATCTGGACATGGTATGGTTTCTTGATAAGGATTGAACCAAGTACATGTATTCTTGTTTTGCCCAACTCAGAACAGGATGACCTGTCTGGACACGTGCAAAACAGTGGTTAAATACTTGGAAAGCCAAAGCCATTAACTCCTGAATTGACTTCTCCTGTTGACATCTTAAAATGTATCCATGCTTTCAAACTTGCCACTTAAGCATGTACATGTAAATAAATAATTACAAAAATATTTTTAAAAAAATACTGAATTCAAGTTCTGAACAGAAGATTTGCACTAAATGTGAGATGTTCTTGCACAACCATTAACTCCTGAATTGTTTTCATCTGTTGACATCTTAAAAATCCATGTTATCAAACTTGCCACTTAACGTGCAGATAAATAATTACAAATATATTTAAAAATACTGAATTCAAGTTATGAGCAGAAGATGTTCATGCATATGCAAAAGAATTAACGTGTTCTACAAAACATTGTAAGAAAAACGTCTTAAAGACATAAAATATGGATTTTCTTAGTTTTCCTGCATCATAACATTTTATCAAGGATTATAAATACCAAACATTTCCGTGTAATAAAGTACATGGACTGTATTGGTCTGACCAAAATAAAAACAAGATTAGCCTAAGCAAAACATTCGTATTTGAATTGTTTTATTACTCGCATAATTTTTATTAATGAGGTGACATTTAGAGCTCGTGGCGTGTAATAAAAAATGGATACTTTTATGGCGTAACTAATGCAGATGTGGTCGTTAAAATAGTTTTATGGGCTAAGTAATGGAGATGTAAAGTGCACGCGCTGCCTAAAATGAAGGGGGTAAAACAACTCTTGACTAAAACTTGACTATTAGTCCAAAGGCGTTTATGTAAAATTCAATTTGGCAAAAATGGTAAATTATTAGGAATAAGTGTTTTGAATTTTCTTTCATAAACACAAACCAGTGTCAATAAATAGGTTGTTATGTCCAAATACTTGTACAAGTTTCACATTTTGCATGTAGGCCTAAGCAACATTCATTTCCTGGGAAAGTGTTATGGAATTAAAACTTGTGCAACTGGTCATTGGTCTTATTTAAAATCACCACATCAGTATCTTAATATTTTCTGTCTTTTAACAGATTGTACGTAATGCTAGTTCAGGACATTCCTTATATGAATCTCGCTGGAGATGATCGTAAGAACTTTATCACTATTTTATTGATTTTACTTTGTTCGGTTAGATTTAATTTGCAATTCAAAGAACTTTTTTTTAGTAAGATATTTGTACAATTTTTTTTTCGCAATCTTTAACAAAACCAAGATGAAACGAGCAATATATGTAGTCGTTTTCAACAAATAGTAAAATCGATTTGTTAATGGTATTTGTATTTTTCAGTGAAACCTAACCGGGATCATGTATTTCATGTGAAATTTCCAAAAGAATGGAAAACTTCAGACCTCATGCAATTATTTGGTCCATTTGGTACGCTTTTTTTCCTCTCAATTCATTTTTCAGCATTCAAATGTTTGCCAGTCTTATAAAGTTGAACATATTTTTTTGAACTCTATATTTTAAATAGTTTCAAGAAAAATAATTGAGATATTAAAAGTTAACTGTTTTAATTTTGTAGGTCATGTCTTTGTGGCGTGGGTGGATGATACTTCTGCCTTTGTGGCCCTTGAACGCAAAGATCAAGCCGCAATAGGTAAGCGGCAAAAATCGTTTACATTTTTTATTTTCTAAGCTCACTTAACTTTCTTTGACATTCATTCCAAACTTTTCAACATATCTTGAACCACTCACAATTTTATTTTTAACAGTCTCATTAACCGGCAAAAGATTCAAAGGGCAGTTTAAGAGGGTTGCATACCAGAATAAGCCTTTTTATCTAAATTATTTATTTAATTAATTTTGTAAACTGTTAGAAACAGATGGAATGTACGAGGACCTAGCATATATATTCTATTTTGTTTCAAATTTTTATTTATATATATGTATATTCCATTTCATGGAAATATGTATGTAAATTTGCAGGCCATCTACAATTATAAACTTTACAGACATATTTCCATGAAATGGAATATACATATGCATAAACAAAAAATTTAAACAAATAATAGATTATTTAAGCTAGGTCCTCGTATCAGTTTTCAAAATTAAATAAAAAAATTATGTAGAAAAAAAGGCTTATTCTGGTTTGCAACCCTCTTCAGTCTTTAATACAAAAACTCATTTGCACATTTTTCAGTAATGCGAACACTCACCCAGAGTGACATCTACCACGTGCAGTCGTACAAAGAATATGCATTGGGACAGAAGAAGCCGAACCCATACGATACCATGTTGACTAAGAAAGTGAGATTAAACAACAAACGAATTTTGGGAGAATCCGGAAGAAAGGCGAAACGATCACGGCCGTGCTCCAACCAAACGTAAGTTGTCACACTTTTTTTATTTCTTAAGGTAGCGTCCCCAAAAACGTAAGGTACACGAGTCTTTACTAGTCCCAAAGTTCTACGAGAATAAGCGCAGCAAATCTTATTGTGTTCCATCATTGCTAATATTGCAGGCCCATGGATTTCCGACTGTTCGTCGTTATTGCGATCCTGGGCATACTCTTAGCCTTCGTCAAACACACATATGGAACCATAGATTGAAATGCCAACCGTTTATGAATGGTGGCAAGCCAACATCTTTTTTAATACTATAACCCCTGGTGTCTATTTTTAAATTATTTCCGGTGCATTATAACTTAAGGATTTATCTCACGGCTATCATTGCTCCGATGCAGAAGTGATTACAAATTTATTATTTTAATTGCGATGCATGTAAAATGCACGAGTTCCAATTTTTCACACGTTACAAATGCTGAGTTTTCGTCACAAGCCTTCGGACGACTTATGCAGATACTAAAGCCGGGTTACAGACTACCATCACGTCACGTGAGCTCACGTAATGGCACGCACGCTCGCACCACGTGGAAAAAATATAGAATGTATTAGAATTGTTTAACGTGGCCGATGCATTTGAAATTGTGTCCTCATGTCGGATTGTTTGCATTCAAGTATGTTCCGTTATTAATTTTTTTTTAAAATTCTGTTGTAAAAATTCATTGTGCTACACATTGCGTGATATCATGGTTAAAAATGTGAGCTCGTGCCATCACGTGAGCTCACATGACTTGATGGTAGTCTGTAGCCAGCTTAACTCACGTAATTAGCTAGAGCAGTTCCTATTAGCCAAAGTCATGATCTGGTGATAGACAATGAAGTATGTCATAGACATACTGTAGAAATAACATTTACATCTTACTTACCAATAAAATGGTTTGTATACCGTATTTTCTGTATTTCATCAAAGACATTTTAACATTGATGAGAAATCAAGATGGCACGGTGGCAGATATGAATTTAAAGGGTCGTATGTTTCCAATATCATTTTAAAAAGCAACAGCATACCATTACATATTTAGTAAGTGCATGAAAATAACATTATATTAAGCTCTCGTGGATTAAATAGCGAATTTTAGTAATGACTGTCATCGGATTGTTAATTAGGATTCACTAAAGCGGTTGAAATAGTGACGTGGTCGGTTTTGCCACAAATCTAATAATTACCAAATATGCTTGCAGTATTTCAAATTGACATTTGTGATTTCTGCGAGGATTATGCTATTAGTGAATGAATACAAAAATAGTTCACTTACAGTTTAATTTCATATGTTGACATTATCCGGGCATCGCATGTTCCTCAGTGGATTTTCTCAGAGTCACAAATTCCATGACGGCAGTATATTTACTTGATTTGCTTGAGATCACCTAAAATTAAAAAAATTGGATTAAAATATGGTTTTCATGCCATCTTTTAGTCGAATTCGTTTCAAATTTAATCTTTGACATTGGGATGTCTACATGGACTACCAGTGCATATTAAGAATTAAATTGAGTGCAGCAATACATGTAGCTATAAATTATATCTTAATAATTCAAACATGCACAAATTACACATCATAATCTATAAGCTTAAGCTTTCAGCTTTTTGCAACATTTCTACGTAAGCTGCTAAAACATCACGAAATATCCTGTGATAAACGTTTAAGTCACTCTTCCTTACAACGGTTTTCCATCACCATAAAATATTTGATGGTTGTCACGCTTGTATAGTTATAGCTTGACACCTATTACAAACAACACAACACGTTGTCATCACTGCCTGTCAACTTGTCTAACAAGCTGACCTCCCTAAAAGTAATGGTCAAGTTTCATTTAAAGAAATGACATCCATTCCGGCATGTGATATTGCTATGAATGTTTGTGATGATGGTTGCATTTATATTACTTTGGGATGATGTTGTGAAGGATTAATGGCTAATTTGTGAAGACTTGCTTTTTATTTAAGATTTTTTTTCCAATTAGAATCCAGACAAACCACTGTAGTTGTGTATATTGTTTAAAAATAATTTCCTATTCAAGAAGGGTATTTTATTTAAAATTATTTGCAATTAGTTTGACTCAGACTAGCATCACTGGTATTAAATTCCATAGAGAAGAATTGATCTTATTGGTTTCTATTATCTATTGACTGGATGAGAGAATGTATTTGTTGGATCATTGGGCAATAAATTAAAAAGCACGGTCATGTCAGAAATTTGATCAGTAAGGTCATGCCGGAAATTGGACAAGTACGGACATGTCAGAAATTGGACAAATAGAGACATACAAAAACGTCCATGTAGGCCTACTATATTTCACTCATATCTAATGTCATATACTACCATCAGGTACATACATATTCGTAAATGTTAAATTTTTTATATGGCTATATTTATGACCCAACATGGCGCCATATTTAAACATTCTGTATGTAACTTTTCCCAACCAGATCTCCCATTAATCTTGCCAAATTACAAAACTGCATATCTTTAATCTGGCAGAAATCTTACATGTATTCTTTAGAATAATAAATCAAGGTTTTTATTGCATTTCCGATAGTATTTGAAAAATTATATACGGGCATATCAAATATTTGTCCATATTTGCGCACTTCTGTTACGGCCATATGTGTATAACCATGAATGTTTGCATATATGGGACATATTAACACATATACAGCTTTATTACATTTTTCTATCCGGGTATATACAAAAATACCAGTAACATTTTTAGAGGGCCGCCAACAAAATATTAATTTTTCTTTGGTCTAAACACACCAGCTTTCAAAAAAAAAATGTGGAAAAAAATTGGTGGGATGAACCACCTTTCCTCTGGCCTCCCCGACATGCATATAACTAGCTAGCTGTCAAAAGTGATGATAATTTGCAACCTAATATTAGTATTTTCCTTGTAAATATTCTCCATGTATAGCGAAGTAATCCCTTTGATCGTGCATACCTCTAGTTCACACAGGCCAAAAATAACGCTGTCTTACCCAGAATGTTATGATGAATGATCTGGCGTTTCAAAGGTCCACCTAACTTCCTTCATCAGTCGATATCATTAATTTTATTAATGACAAGCTGTTCATTTTTTAAATTATTATTGCCGTTGAGAATAGTGTAATTAAGCATGGAAGGTGAGGTTGCCTTAGGACCAGTAGTAATGATGCATTTACAAAACCTGGGAGTTCTGCAAATAATTCATGTTGGTGTGACACCAACATTTCCTTAATTTTGTAATTTATAAGTTGCAGATAAAAGGTTAATTTTTAAGTACCATTATCATTATTTATACACCGTGTCCATAACCTGATTAATAATAGCTATTTTTTCAAAACATTTTTTAGCAACAAATTTTAAAAAAACAAATTTTGCATATATTTTCTACAGGGCTGAATAGTAATGCTTCTGTGATGGATTTCCCCTTACCTGGGGGACTTAGAATTGGCAGGGAGATTAAATAGACCTGGAATAGTCAGGGAAAAAAAATTCATTTCTGAAAAAGTCAGGCCAAAATGTTTTCACAACTATTACATTTCAAAACATCAATAAAGTCCATAAAACACCAGTGGATGTGAAACCAGAATAAGAATAACGTGATAATTATGCATCTCACTTTCTTAAGTAATTCACATCAATAAGATCACCTTGACCTTGCCAGTACATGCAGGATGTTATTGAATGTGCTCGATGATAAAACATTTTTTATGACATCTGCCAGTGTTTTCAATATGTAAGAGCTTCCATCATTAATCTGTTGAAAGCAGAATATGTCGTAAGAGAAACTTAAGTTCATCTGCCTATTGTTTTGTAGACTGTTGGCCCATGCACATCCTCAGTGAAATTGTTTCATCATTCCAATTATCAACACCGGATGCTGTATTTGGGTGGACATACACGGTTGAAATTGGTTTCAGGCATGATAAACAACGCCTCCTGCAGAGCATTACTAGTTTGCATTCTTTGGACCACAGTATTTATCTTAATCTTGTAATTGCACTAATTAAGTTTGTTGCAACTGACTGCCACAGATGGTGTTGTTATCAAATAATCCAATACAATACAAAGTAAAGTTTGCAATACATATGTGTATTTCCAGGTGGAAAAAGCTAAAAAACTGTATTGGGCCATATATGCATGTAAATGTATGGCAATATCTGTCATATTCAAAATATGCGGTAAATAACAATATTTCGCCATTATCTGGATGTCTGAAACATTTATGGACACATGACATTTTGTCGTTTTCCATATTTGGAAGAAAAGATGGCCATGTCTAAAAGTAGAAACCTGGACATGTCTAATGCCTGATTCCCACGCGCATGCGCTCAGGCTGCTCGCAGTAGAGGGCGCTGCTGAGATAGAAGTTGAAACAAAACCAACTTTTTTTGCTGCCAGCATAATTGATTCCGTCCAGTGGGAATCAGGCATAAAAGTAGAAACCTGGACATCTCTAAAAGTAGAAAACTGAACATGTCTAAAAGTAGACACCTGGTCATGTCTAAAAGTAGACACCTGGTCATGTCTAAAAGTAGAAAATTGGACATGTCTAAAATTAGGAAACTGGACATGACCAAAAGTAGAAACCTGGACATGTCCAAAAGTAGAAACCTGGACATGTCCAAAAGTAGAAGCCTGGACATCTCTAAAAAAAGGAATATGGCACTATTGAAATGCAATACAGTAGAACCTGTCTTAAAACATACTTTTGGGAGCAGTGAAAATTTTACTTTTAGTCAGGATTGGTTCATTTATACATAGGACTAAAGTCGGAGCTAGCACATTTTATGCTTTTAGAGAGGATATTCTTTTACAAAGGATGCTCTTAGACAGGTTCTACTGCAATGGGAAAGTTGTTACACATGGATAATACAAAAGGTGGATACTTATAGAGATACAGTTGTAGCCAACACTATGTACAAAAATGTTCATTCAGTATATACTATTTTTCATAAATAATTTTTCCATGCAAGGATGCATTTTATGTTGTTGCATATCAGAATTTCCAATTACAACATACTGCATACAAACACATTTTCTGTAAATATGGGATATTCAGTTGTTTTATTTTAAGAAATACTGTATAAAATATAAAGTAGGAACTTCAGAATCACTTCTAAAGGTTGAAGGAAACCCGAGTTGAGTGTAATTGCTCCTACTCGATTCAAGGTTGATTCAAATATAAATCTAAAAAACGATATTACTCATCCGTTTATCTGTTTTCCCAGACGATGTTTTTTTTTCTCGCAAAGAATAGATAACAATACACGCATAAAAATAACGAAACCAACTTTTACACACAACAATCAGCAGAACTTATAAAATAAAATAGCCGTTAAGTGCCATATTATCCTTATTTCATATGCATATTATGACATTTTTACAATTCTGGGTCAAACAGATTTACATTGTAGATATATTTTTATATACTTTATGTTGCGATTTTACACATTTTAATTACAATATATCACTAATACTATAATGGTGTCCTTGTTACTCTAACAGAATTTCCTATATATCGGTAATGCTGGCATTTTAACCAAAAATTTTCTATACATGTAATGTAATAAATAAACCAATCTGTTAAGTCTTAGTATATAAACTACTTCTTGAATATCTTGATTCAGTTAGAATTTTTCAGCGATGTTCCAATTTTTCCAATATAAAATGTTATTTTATGGAAACGCTAATAAAACTTGGGATTCATTATCTTTAGACACACCTTAAAAACTAGCATTATTTGTGTTTCCTAAGCTGAAATTCTCGCAAAAATCCCCAATAATGCATACATAGCATATACATTATGTTCTAAACGTCCAAATATTTGCCATAAATTCCCCGTTTTCAGCCAAAAAACTTCCTGATTCCAAAAACTGGTTCTATATTGCTTCAAAAACAATGCTTTTTGTATGTCTGCTATTTAGCATGCTCCAGAATGATTGTAAGCCTTTCAGACTCGCCCCATCTAATCGCAAAAAGCATAATGGACTATAAAACTGCTTGTAAATCTATAACAAATTATGGGGTTTGAAGTGCAGCTGGTGAAAACCAGTAAATATCAGGTAAGAAGTCAGTCATGAGGACGAGGGATACCTGATGGTAGACTGATGGCTGCAAGAGGTTGTTGGCAATCTTAGTGTACCCATTCTAATACTACTCCCCATGCCCTTTTGCAATGGTATTTATGCCACATGCTTTTAGGCGGTATTCTGCACTTTTCCTCCAATTTTTTTTTCTATTGTTTTCTCACCTTTTACTTGCCCGAAGGAACAGCATTTTACGCTTGGAGAGGCCATTTTTCCTCTTTATTCCTGACTTTTGTACGTTTTTAATTTTTTTATTTATGATTGACTAAATCTTCGACTCGTTTGCTACATTGGATTCCTACTTTTTCTGGCATCTTATCTGCTTAGTTGCACACCACCCCCTTAGGCCTGTTCTTTAAGCCTTTGTACCCTTCAGACATTCTTGGAGGTGAACGTACGACTTGAATTCTAAATGCTGGATAAAAAAATGGGATTTTTTTTTTTTTTTTTTTTTGCAGACCTGCATGCTCGCATACCGTATTTCCTTATAAACACAAGAACTGGTTGACTAGAACCCAATCTTTTGAATAAAATGTTCGGTGGAATAGAGGGAAATGAGAACTGTTTTTAGCGGCCATTAGCTGTGGCATTGATAAAAAAATTTGGGTGGTTTATTATAAAATGTAACATTGTTGCAAATTTATATTATACCTCCTACATAATACAGCTCCGATGCCACTGGGTTCGTGAAACGAGACAGAATGCCTGGAAGACGAGCTTCAAACTGCAATTTTCTTTATCTGAACCTGATAAAAAGAGTTAGAGTTATGGGGTTGGGGTTCAATGATTGCACCTTGGGGAAAAAAACGTAATCTATAGGAACGTCCCATTGCTAAATTAACTTTGGAAAATTCGTTTTAGAATATATACTGTTTCATGGTGGGATTCAACCTATGATTTGATGCAGGGTATACCCATAGCGAATTCAAAATTGATGACATACCTACATATTACATGTATTTCATAGTATATTTTAATAATTGGTATTGCAATAGCATATTTATGAAATTACGGCTTCAAAAAATAAGGGAGTGTTGTATGATAATATATAAACATGGTACACACTTTTCAATTTATGAAAAATTGCTACATGTATTTCATATACATTTAGTTCTAATACAACGTTTTAAATGAACATCGTACCAGCTAGCAAATACAATTTTTGAATTAATTAGTCCCGGGCACGAATTTTATCTTGCCATGGACGAAATAGAAATCAGAAAAATTGCTGGTAAGTTAGATGTGCTCATGGGCGATAAGTGGCTAAAATGCGCAAAAACGCCAAATTTAAAGAGAATAAAAAACAGATTTTTGCAAACTAGAAATGACCACTGAACACGTGATGTAAATAAAGCGCCATTACATGCATGTATGACAATCAGCTTCCAAATTTCAGCCACGTCAAATTACAGACAATATACAATTATACATATTAATCCAATGAAATGACATGCACACATTACAAGCCAATTGTCCTATTTTTATTTCGTTTTATTGAAAAACTGACTGTTAGCTATCAGCAGACGCCATGTTGGGAATCGCTACACTGCCTTCAAATTGTTTAAAAAAACGAGAATTGCATGAACAAATTCGCAGATAAGTTCTAGCAAAACTCGTAGATCACAGAATTGTTAAATACGTTTCCGTTTCCTCAACTTCTTGGAGCCTAATTTTATGTTATGTTCTCAAACTGACCTTTTTTATTGTTAACTATCCACACTGACAACAAAATAACATTCTCACGGATAACAATTTAACGCATTACAGAAACTGTACCAAACAGTTCGTTTCACCTTGGTTCAGTTTTCGAGTGTGTCAGGGTCAGTGACTGTTTTAAGGTTTGATCATATAACAAAATGCATAGTGGGTTGAAAACACTGTGGTTTACTGTAGATTAATCATAGGAATAGGCCTGAATTTGGGGAGTGGATTCCAATGTCTTATCACAATTCTTTATGGGCATCCGGGTATTTGGGAATGCCACACATAGGCCCTACAAGGTGACCACCATCGATGGTATAAGGAAAGTTTGCTAAAAAGCATGCAATATGGGATATTTGATATATAAATCTTCAGAACACTTGGATAAAATCGTGTCTTTAGCAACTCGACCTATCAGTTTTTTATGCGATTCAGATGCCATTGTACCTTTTACAGTTGGTTTTACACTTATTGCAATTTGGCATCACATTTTTTTTTTGTATATTTAACGTGAAGACAGAAAGATGTTGGCAGTTTTGTAGAAAAAAAAACATTTGGCTAGACACTTCAGGTTTTCGCTAAATAGACAATTCTTCTGTTTAGCAAAACATGGCGACTAGAAATAAAAAATTTGCATTCAACTCGTCCCATCCCTCCATTTCAAACCACCCTATGATTAAACTTTTTATTTAGCGTGATAAATCATGCACTTCCTGACTCATCATCGACATGCAAAATCGTGGATATTTTTTTTTCGAAGATGTCGAATGAATTCATTATTTGAATTCGAAATTGTGAATTCGTTGGAGGTACTGTTGAGCAAAAAATAAAAATACTGACTAGCATCCTTGTTAAAAAGTATATAAATACACTTGGAAGACATTTCAGATAACTAGACAACTCAAATTAATGTCGATTAAACAGGAAAGGTGTAAATTTAAATAGTTAAACGAAGCTCCTTGAAGTAATTTTAAATTCAGCAGTTTTTTATACTATTCCACGAGGATAGGTAATTTTTCAATACATGTTTAAAGTCCCATTTTTAACGTGTCGATTTTGAACTGCATATCATGAATAATGAAATCCTGAGGAGATTGGCAACACTGTTAATTTCAGGTGTCAACTTGTCCTACGATTTGTATGTGCATAGCATACCATGTTACCAATGAAAATTTTGTTCTAAGGAATGTAGGTCTATACATACAATATTCTTAACTATCCTAATGAAAAATGATATAATACTAAAATTTAATTTGATTTGAATGTCAGTTTTTTGCTAGAGGTTCAATTCATGTTGCAATTAATAATTAATTATCATTTCGTTTCTGCTTCAACTGAAACATCTTTACAGAGACTACCATTTTTCATTTTTGAGTAAAAAAAATGTTGAACAAAAACCTTAATTAACATTGGACGATTCGGATGTTATTTCGCGTTTGAAGCGTGTATTTAAAATTAAGGGATGCTTCGTGAATTCAAATTTACAAAGCACTGAAAACCGTAAAGTTTAAGGTAATATTTGCCTTATAGAAGAAGACACGAGCCAAAAATCCCATAAATCATACAGGAACTTAGGCCTTAATTCTCCAAAAAAAAGTAATTAATTTTAAGATAATTATACTGGCCAGTTAGTCATCCATGGAACTGAGAAGAATACAGATTTGCTTTCAGTATTTCCACCTGGACGAATGCTCATTAATAATTATTAATTTTTGTCAGTTATTGCAAACTGTATGATGCACACAGTTTCTGATATAGTGCTAACAAGAAATGTTGGATATTGTAGTCTCATAAAACCAACACAACTTACTTGGGGAGGGAAAAAACATGTGAAAAAAACAATTGAGTGCATATGCAATGGATTGAAAACAAACTACCCAATTCCTAAAAAAAGAATCACGCTTTTCATACGCATGTGCATATTTATCTCTAAAATATAGGTATACCCATAATATACCCATAAACAAAATCACGTTATAAATTTGCGCTGAGCATGGTCTATGATGATCATGATATATTATACATGTATACAATTCAAACTTCAGCCGGGTTTTCCTATAAAATGTTCAACTTTCTTTACTTTACTAATTTGTAAAACAATTTTCCCTGACACTTCAAAATTCAAAAAATATGACAACAATATTGCCAACAACTTTTGTTTTAGAGCACAAATTACAATACATGTATACAAGTATTCAAAAAATGGCCAGATTGAATCACACAAATTGCTATTTTTTTCCATTGTCATATTAATGTAGTATAAATAATTCTTCAAAACAAGTGTAAAAAAATTAATTTGCATTTATGAATTTGCAATCATTTTTGGGTAATTTGCGCCATTTCTCGTCTTTTTTGTGACAATAACTGGTCATGTGAAAGTAAATGTTATATTTATATTCCATGACTTTCTCAAAACCCCATTTTCCTTGACTACACATGTATTTCATATTTTCAATTTCTGGGAAAACCTTGTCATATGTTATGCATGGCGAGCATCACTTAGGTTTTGTCGGTGTTTTTTGTGCAAAAATATTAGTAAACCCAATAATGGTCTCCGGAAATAGCTTGACATATTTTATGATTCTAAATAGATTCAATTAAGCAAATTTTATGGTATATACCCGGCTGTACAATATATAATAATGTCCGTTGAACACAATAAAAACATTTTCATTACAGGATGGACCTCACCTACATTGAAAAAAATATGACTTCCTTTGAAAAACTTCATTAATTAGACAAAATGTCTTGTCTTTAATAACCAATTAATAATTTTATCTGAATTGTAGGGTGCCTATAGCATAAAGGTAACGGTTTCAATATCACGTGTTGTAGCAGAATTGACTTACATATTCATGTATAGTAGGCTACATCTGATTTGAAATTTAAAAAATACACTAGACCCAGTAGACTAAAGTGATTTCCGAGGTATAGATATTTCTGATAAATTCGACAAAATTTCAAAAGTGACCCAAATTCCATAAGAAACACCTTAAAAACTGACCAAAAGAAATATACTGCAAATGCTATCATAACAGAAATACATTGTTTGTTGATGGAAAGCACCATTACCTAAAAGCTCATACGTGTTCAAGATGTGATTAGGATCACAACTTACATGGTTGACCTTTTATTTTGTACGATGCAAGAACGAATTGACATGCTTTGTAAACAAGGAAAAAATCCAACCCAGGTCTCTATCAACGTCAGAACAACATGGCGGGTTGACATAAAGAAGGTATACTTTACATATTTTGAACTTAAAAGGTTATAGACTGACTAGATTTATCATTTTGGCAATTGAGCTGAAATACTCTACAACCAGTTCTTTTTCCATGGCTTTAAATCATAAAAGAATTTTTTTTTGGCGTTTTGGCTGGCACATTTTTCATTTTGAATAGCATGAATTTAAATAAATGAAGGAATGCACGAAAACGCCTCTTAATTTATCTTTGCATCAAAGAGCTAAGTTACTCATGGGGTGTGTTGGTCATAGGAGGATACTGATTGCACTGACATTGACATGATCATTGGCATGATAACTTCCAAATTTTATTTTATTGTCAGCTCTGAAATTTCAATGTCTTTGTGTTCCCTCTTTCCATTTTTTTTAAAAGTTTCATTTGGCATCTTTCACATTATGAAGATAATGTACCTCATGAGTGGCCCCACCTCTTCAGTAGCCTTTTGGACGTGTTGTCCGTCAGAACCACCACAACATGCTGTGAAGCACACTGTAGATAAAGGTGTTGGCACTGCTTGAAATTTAGGTGGATTATCCATCCAGATGAATACACCATCTGCTGTAGATGTCATGTACGAGTGGCAATGATCTGCTATGATGGTCATGGAACTTTTGCTGTGTATTTGTCACCAGTTATTTCATACACAAATGTGACAATTTGTCGAGTATTTTTCTTTGATTTTCACTGCCACTAGGATCAATGACTTCTGTTTTCCAAAGTCTTTGCAAAACTGGTCTTGGCATCCTCCAAGTTTTGATGTCACACGTTGCAAATGAGCATCTTGGCATGACTGAGCCTCTACCAGAACTAGTTTACAGCCAGCAACAATTAGCTTGACAGACTGTCGAAATTTATTTACCCACATTAGCATTCCAAAGAATCGCGGTGAGCCTCATTTGATATTCTTGGTTTCAACTTTGACATTGAACCGGAAAGCTGTGAGGATGTCAGCCATTTAACTTTTTTGCTTGATGGAACTTTGTGTGTGGGCTTGGTTGCCACCAGAGGGTGGGCCCAGTAGCATTGAAACCGCCATGTCAGAATGCAAATTTAGTCACCTTTAACTGAACATGTTAAATGTGCTGCACTGAGCACCTCATTGAAGACATGAATACGTTTATAAAACATTACAAATTAGCATTGGCCAACAAGGAAGCCTACAAAGCTTATTTATGAATTTGTTGATTATATTTGGAATTGTTTGTAACTGGTTACCTACAGTTAATCCTGTTGATTACCAGTTGTCACATCTATTCTTTTATATTGACTACCAGTACCCAAAATATCTACAGACTATAAATAAGGGAATTTCCCCTGATTGATGTAGAGCGCCCTCTAGGGGCTTAATTGGGAACTCAATGGTCAAGTGTATTATGTAGAGAGGTTAGACCCATCCTTGGGCCCTAAAAAGTGTTCAATGTACAAAGTATACAGGTGTTCATTGTATCGAGGTCTGTCTTAATGTTATTTCTATGGTAGCTGTTGGGAGCAGCCAAAATTGTTCAAGTTAGGGAGGTGCTCACTTTATAAAGGTGTTCAATCTGACAGGTTTCACTGTATAATAGATATTTTAACGACAATTTAATCAATTTATAATAAAATGTAATGTTACATTTACCTTACGTCACATTTACAAACATGACGTCCTTTGGTCAATATGTGTAAGAATAGTTATTTGTTGGGACAGAAATATAAAATGCTGATGTTTTTAATTAAAGTTGGAAAATGAAAATGTCAATTGTTTATTTTTGAGGTATAAACTATTGAAGATTTCACATGTGTGATTTATATATGCAAAAAGTATGAGATAAATATGGCACCAATATTATGGTGTTGTTAATGATAAGTTTGTGCAGTTCAA
This sequence comes from Xestoiulus laeticollis, assembly GCA_034698905.1. Lineage (NCBI taxonomy): Eukaryota > Metazoa > Arthropoda > Diplopoda > Julida > Julidae > Xestoiulus > Xestoiulus laeticollis. The sequence continues at coordinate 3,012 of JAQGCC010001066.1, read as the reverse complement.
TGCATGTAATCATCAGTATTGCAGAGCTTTAAAAACTGATATGTACAATCGCGTTTGCAGTTTGTAGTTTTTCATCGGGCTTTTCGTTGGGATTTATTTTCCTTTATATCACATTGCGTTATTAGGACCAGGTCGGAAACTTTCGTGAATTTCGTGATCGCGAAATTTGCGGGTGCACATAGTTTTTTGTTTTTTTTCTCTTGCCTGCCTCGTCTCTTTTGCTTTGCTAACCTTGCTGCTTTTTCGCGTGTAGTTAAAGCCAACATTGTTTCTTCTAGTAAAATGGCAATGCTACCCAAGAGCCGCGCGTCAGTGGTTTTTTCACGCATTGTGAGTGCTGCGTGTGGGCCACAAGTATCACAGGAAAGTGGCACCGCCGGTCAGGATTGGATCTTAAAGGCAGTAACGCAAGTCCCCGAATTAGTCAATCAACAGCAGAGTAGAGTGTCCGTCGATAAGGCCATTCAAACAGACGAGTTACATTTTGTCAGCACAACTGTACAAAACAGAGCATGGCATCACTACCCGAGGCAGAAGTCTGACGCTGAAAAATATGCAGATAAATTGGCAGTAATGAGGGGTGACCTGGAGCAGAAAAATAGCTACTTCGTGCAGGGTCGAAATTTGCACAGACGATGGGGCGATATGGCGTACAAGAATGATGCCCTCCAGCGAGACCGGGAATGTGTCATGAAACATCAGGAAAGCTTGGAGGAAAAGGGAATTGCTGCGGCAAAGGCTAAGGAGAAATTGGCGAAGGAACATGCACAGGTTGTTGCTGCTCGAGAACATATTAAGAATATTGAGCTATTGGGCAAGGAACGTGTAAGGCTTTGGGAAGCTGTGGAGGAGAATCGGCGTTGGGAACACAGATTGGAAGCAGAACAGGAGCGACTCAACATGGAATGGTACCTGCTGCGCGCTGCGAAAGGGGCTGCACAGTCAACGTCGTCAGGGGATGTTAATACCTTTGCGGTCTTGCGACATCCTTGTGATTTACCGATGATGTTGGGCCAGGGTCGCATTACAGATGTTTCTCATCGTGATACATCTTTTATTTTCGCGATTCACCATTGTTTTGTTTGTTATTCATTTTCGTTTCGCTTATTATCGCTTAACATGATGCTGTTTGATACGCGAAAAAAATATTTTTTTCTATTGCGTTGAATATATTTTTTTTTAGTTTTTTTCAGCATATTTTTCCATCGTTGTTGTATCGAGCACGGAGTCCTCGCATTTTTGTGGGAGAATGTTAAGCCTGGTTCACACGTACTGCAGCATTTGTTGCCGTTTCGTTGCGTTGCGCTGCGTATGCGTTCACGCATAAAAAAGTGTGTAAACGCATCGAACGCGACGCAACGCAAAAGCTCGAAAATCCGAGCTTTTTTAATGCGTTCTGCAAGATGGCGGCCTTCACCGACAATTTTAATTGAAGCGCTGCGAGAAAGGCCAATATTGTATGATAAAAAAGGCCCGATTATATGAATAACAACAAAAAAACAATCAGCATGGAAGGAAATTGCTTTTGAAGTTAATTCAACAGGTAAATTAACTGTAATTTTCTATTAAAATCACTGTACAGATTAGTATACAATCACTGTATCACTGTATACAGACCTATACAGTGACATGAACATATCAGTATATAGTTTGTATAAAGTTTGTATAAAGTATAAAGTTTGTGATACAATGTGATACAATGATGTATACCTGTACAGTGAAAATGCAATGAAATGCACCAATGTGTAGGCTGCACGCATTGACGTCACGCTGCAATGTGTTCCGTCAATGCGTTGCGTGCAGCCTACACATTGGTGCATTTTTTATCATATATAATTGGCCTTTCTCGGATTTTCTCAATCAATTGCTCTTCAGTAATAGCCGCTATCTTGCAAAACGCATCCAAAAAGTTAGGATTGATCAAACATTTGCGTCGCGTCTGTGGAGTGTCCGTTTCATTGCGTCGGATGCGTTTGTGCACATTTTTCAAGCGTTGCGCATACGCAACGCCAATAAAGGCAACAAATGCAGCAGTGTACACTGGGCTTAAGGGAATGTAGATCTGGCCCTATGCCAGGGTCGCATGGCACCGGGGTCGGTAGTTGGCTTGGCGCCCGCATTTCGAACCATCGTCCCATCGAGCTGAAATTTTGCATACATGCTTGCTTACGGTGACAATACAATATTATGTCCTTTCCAGGTCGCTAATGATAGGTATTTAGCCACAATTAATCACATTAATTTTCATGTGAAGGTATTATTCGTGTCAATGATGTGTGATACAAATACAAGGGAATATTAAATTTCATTAAAATTTTTCAATGGTACTTTTGGAACGTGTAAAGAAAATTTTGGCATTTGCTTTACATTCAACACAAAAAGACTTGTAAAAATTTCTCATGTAGTTCGAAAATCAATTTCAAAAAGACTAAAAAGTATGAAAATAAAAATTATTAAAAAAACCTTTTTAAAAAAAAACACGCTTCTATCCATTATCACAAATATTGACTAAAAAGTAAGAAAAAATTCCCGTGGGCGTGTCCTATAGCTACGGCTATCACCTGTTTGTGTCGCATTTTTTTAAGCTCGGGTTGAGTGATTCTGTTTTTGGCAAAGACAATTATCATTGGGCGTACGGGCCTAGCATGTATTGCGGACCAAGATGGTCTCTTGGAACTTGTTTGTTGCCGCGTTTAATAAACGCTTTTGTATCGCTCGTTGGTCGGCCAGATTGGCCTGTATTTCTCGTAATCTTTGTAGGCCTATCTGATGATTACGAATAAACTAATCATGCTAGTAATTTGGACTCAAGTGTGACTTTCTCTTGCATGGCTAACTCAGCGCCAGGTCCTACCACGGTTTACTTTAATAACCGCGCGCACATTACCACGAAATGAAAAACCGCGCCCTCAAAAACCGCGTGGTGATAACGATTGCGAAGATCGAAAATAGCGCAAATGCCGTTCGCCGGCCTGCGGCGCTGCCTAACCCCACCCTAACCCAAACTAACAT